>JWHW01037187.1:6645-18876 GCA_000931545.1 Papilio glaucus | reverse complement strand
CTTGATTTTTTTCTCCAGAGCATCTATACTGCTACTTGTCTTTTTTTCTGGCTTACTTTTTGTCGAGTTTTGTTTGAACTCTTTCTTTTTGAATGTCTTCTCCTTGGTTCTTTTTACACTTTGATGGCTGGATGCGGACCTTTTTGTCCCGCTGCCTGATTCCGCTCCACTATCTTCATTGTCGGGCTTCAATTTAATTTTTAATTTGTTTGCATTTGATTTAATTTCTTTTTCTGATCTGTCTTCATTGTTTTCACTTTCTTCACCACCACTC
This sequence comes from Papilio glaucus, assembly GCA_000931545.1. Classification (NCBI taxonomy): domain Eukaryota; kingdom Metazoa; phylum Arthropoda; class Insecta; order Lepidoptera; family Papilionidae; genus Papilio; species Papilio glaucus. Next base: position 18,602 of record JWHW01037187.1, on the reverse strand, counting down.
TCGTTATTACTGACATCTGATTCTTCATCTTCCTCTGAATCAGTAAGATCCTAAAAAAAGTTAAACCGCTCACAATAAGAATTTGCCCCACTTACTTACTGCTAAGACATAGAACAGGGAGTAATGGATGATAGATGGGTTTCAAAAATGTAAATTCTTAAATTAAAATCCTCCACACCAGTGTTTTGCTCATCTCCTTGATGAAAATCAGATGGGGAAGGGATTGTCAACATTATAAGTGTTGCCGGATTTCTTTGGGGAGTTGGGCGAGCTGGAGTGATCCATGTTCTGCCTACACTCAAAATATGCGCTAGTCGTTAAGTTGTGGAAAAGAAGCTGTACTACTATGATACACTTTCCTACTATGACACACCTAAGCCTGAGGGCTCTCTCGGGAGCCTCAACTCGGGCTGTTACTTTAGTATTATAACCGGATTGGAAATATTAGGTTGTTGTTTTTTTTAGTAGTACTAGTAGTAGTGTACTTTGCTTAGTTATTTTGCTAAATAAGTGTAGAAACTCTTACTGGTAAAGATTATTGCATTCATTGTGGTCACAAACAGGCAAAGGCAGGAATGTTGCAACACTAAGATGAACCTTTATATAATTGTCATCAGCCAAAAAAAAACATCCACTGCTAGAGATAGGCCTATCCCTCAAGAATGATATAAAGAAGCATATCCCTCCACCTGTGGACTTCCAAAAGGTTGTTGAATGAATATGCAGTCAAACAAATAAAGTAAATGCACCTCCGATGACAAACATAATGTTTGATATAATACATAGTTCAGATATTCATTATTAAAGTAATTTTGAAATAAGATTTTTACAACTCACCGATGATTCTTCTGCAGATTCATTTGCCTCATCATCACTCAAAAGAGAGTCAGCACTTTCATCAAACATCACACCCTAAAAGATATTATTATTGAGCACACATTAAAATGGTATTATTAATAATTAAGTGTTGGATTAAACATTTATATTGTTGTGTAAGTACGCAGCAATAGTGTCATACTGGATTGGTCCTGCTCTACAAGGGAAGAATAACTCCTTTTTTTATGGTGACAAATGAGCAGTGGTTCATTCATCTGATATTAAGTGACCGCTAGCCATGAGCAACAAGCAAATAATATTTCCTTCTCCTATTCATCCTCTCCCCCTTCCCATCCTCTCCTTTGTAGGAAAGAGAAGGGAAAATCAGATGGAATGCAGAAGTATAAAATACTCCTACTTCATGCATGTCTGTGTGAGGTTATGGTATTTCACCAGTTGAGCCAGCCCATTTGTGCCTCACATGTTCCAACACTGGCTCCAATACTGTTATCATATATTCCCATTGTATTTTTATAGTATTTAGTACTTCACATGGGTTTCATTAAGAAAAAGTTATGAAACAGAAGAATAAACATGGGATGTGCAAGAACTTAGAAAATTTTCTATAAATTTTTGATGTGGTTAATTAGCTATAAACAAAAAAAATCTGTGCCTTCATAGATATGGAAAAAGCCTATGTTAAAGTTTAAAAGAGATAATCTGTGGCCAACCTTAGCATTGGATGGATTGAACAGTGTTCTAATACAAGCATGTCGCTTTATAAATATTATACTGCTTGTGTAAGATCACCGGGACCTTCTCAGACTAGTTTAGCATCAAAAAAGGTGTATGACAGGGATGTGTGGCATCCCTGTGACTTTTCAATCTCTTTATGGATGATAACTTGAAAGACGAAGATTGTGGATTAAAGATGGGTGAGCTAGTTTTCAAAGATCTTACAATCTATGCTGAATGTCATAAACTTCATTCATTTCATGGAAGGTAAAGGTATGAAGATGAATGTAGATAAGGTGAAATTAATAGTGTTTCGTTTGTGTTAATAGAGAACAAAGTGAGAGAGTAATTGAAATAAAGAAAGGTGGAACAACTGAAGTATTTGGTGTGTATGTTTAGTAGAGATTGTAGACACATTAAAGATTTTGCACAATGAGTAAATGCGAAAAATAAAATGAATGGGGATGTAGGTACAGCAGTCAAACTGCGTATGAAGCCTTGTCTAGCAATACACAATGCTGTACTAGTCTGCACTTTAATATATGGAAGTGAGATCTAGGTTTGGCAAGAACAGCGTGTTTGTAGAGTTAAAGCCATTGAGGCTTTAGGTGTAACCTTGAATGATAGAATTAAAAATAGTGTAAATGGGGCTCACAATAAGTGGATGTTAATAAAATTATAAGTGGGTGTTGAACATTTGTTGGTGAACAACATATGTTGGTGGTTCAGGCATGTTGAAAGGATAAATGAAGAGAGAGTGCCGAAACAAATTTGGTTCAAAAATGAGTGGTAGTGTTGGCAGGGCAAGGCATGTCCTAAGGGAACTTATATAGATCAGATTAGTATAATACTAACGAAGGGTGATATAAGGAGTACTCATAACTGACAAGCTTGTATGCACAGTTTTATGGATGTAGAACACACCAAATAGAAATGATCATGATGATGATCTCCGTCTACCCGGTTATGGGTGTGAGCACATAGTTTATTTTTATTTATTCATGTGGTTAATCTAGTGAGGTGTTAAAATGAGCATTCTATATCTCATAACCTACACCAATTATTTTTTCCTACATGAACACAAAAATTAAAACACACTTTCAACTGTAATAGATATTTAGAATATGTATATGAGAGGTTACACTTATGTATCTTTCATAGAACTTATTTTGTTTAACACTTCTAACTCTTGTTTTTTGGCACAGAATCAATCAGTACGCTATATACTGCATTAAGATATAGTAACGTAGAGTTGGATGAATATTTACATCTTGCTCGATGTCCGAGGGGGCATGGTCATCGTCATTATCCGAGTCCGATGAATCCGCCTCATTGTCCAAATCACCGCGAATCAAATCATGATCGTCATCACATCCGCTACCACTGTTCTGAAATATTAAGAATATTAAAAAATAATGACTACTTTCGCAATTACCAAATTAACAACGATAAACAAACTGATCCCACATTATCCTCCGTTTCCTTAGTGTCGTCTGGTATTTTTCTTTTAAGTAATCCAGTTTTATATGGCGGCATTGTTTATAAAAATTAGCATAATATCATCCACAAATTATTTAATAGTTCTCTCTAAATCCAGGAACTAACAAAACAGCATTTCACTTTTTATAAATAAAAGCACGTGTTTTGAAAGTTTGAAGGTTTTGACCAGCAGTTTTGATTTGAGTTTTGACTTTTGATCAGTTCAATTTTTTTTTCTTGGCTCTGTACGATTTGTGCATTAGTCATTTGACGTTCAGCCAGGCCAGCTTTGGCTATTTTTTTCATTTTAGTAAAACTGTGGACAAGTAGCTGCTGTAAGAGCTACTATTTCAGAAAGGAGCAGTCTGTAATCAAACTTGTACTTGAAAAACTAGAATTATACATTTCAGAATCATACAAATATTGACATACATACCTTTTTTGGCTTTAAGGTCCAAGCCATAAAATCATCTCAAAAAAGACAATTGACAATGACACTTGACAAGTTTTGAGCAGTTTTGAGGTTATATCGAATTATGTTAGTAACATAAAATCAAATTTAAATAAAAACAAGAGGCCATCCATATTACTTTAGTGAACAGATAAATAGACTCTTCATTTTAAAATCGGCAAAATTGTAGAAAATGAATAGAATTTATATGTCCAATTGATTTTTAAAAATAGAAAAAAAAATGCTGCGGAGTTTTTTACAAACGTTACGACCTCTCATTAGTACCAAAGTAAGTTTTTTATTTATTTGGTTCTTCATTCAATATTAAATTCACATACAAATAAGATAAATTCATAAATGTTGACTTCACCAACATCCATCAGATACTTCCTTTTAAAGTGCATCCATTGGAGGATGCCTTTATTTTTCTTATTATTTCGTATGAATTGATTAGCAGTTTATTGTTAGTACTTTGTGGAATATGTGAAGTGATAGAACACCTAATAACTAAGGAATATTAAGCTGATATAAAATTTCCACAAAATTACATTTCTGATGAAAGTTTAAAAAGTGTAATGCTCACCATGTATGGTAAGTGGGGTTTGTTTCATTACAAAATTTCCAACTCATTTTGGAACAAACTATACCTGGGACAATTAACAACACAAAACAATTCTGTATGCAAAGAATAGAAGAATAACCTATGGCCGGAGAGCGGATAGAGGTAAAGATATAGAGAGGTAGCTAGAGGAGAAAACATAAAAACTAAATTGCTTCACAACTATACTTGAGGACAGTTAGTTTAATATTATATAATCATTCAACTAAACTTAATAAACTATTTAACACTTGCACACTTACTATACTCAAGTATGGTTGCGAAACATGGGCTTTAACTCTGAACCTAACAAACTGTCAGTATGTTATGAAAATTAGTATGCTAAACGCATGGCTAAATGTGAAGAAGTTAGATTAAAAAACCCTGTTTATAAAACCAAGGCAAAGGTACAATCACATATATTTCCATGCAATATATGAAATAATAATAATTAAAATTATTATAGTAGATCACAATAAAATTAACTTGTTATTTCAAAGATTAAATAACAAGTTTTTTTATAAAATTTTAGTATATATTCTAATAAAATGGCTTTGTAAGAGCAGATCAGAGCAGTGGGTGGCGGCGGTGCATTCGAACAGAATGCCGTGACCAAGGAGCAGCAGCTGACAGAGGCGCTGAAGCGCTCGCTGCCTGGCATCACCTATATAAGCGTTGAAGACATCTCTGGAGGCTGCGGAGCAATGTTCGAAGTAAAATATACATAAATAACTTCGTTTTAAATACGATTTATTATGCTCATTGCTCAAATCTATACAAAAATCAACTAATGAAGCAAAATAGGTAATTTGACTCAATACCAAAATCAATGAACAAAACAAAACAGATCATTGACAGATGTTAAATTATCACCAGCACTCTTGTGCATCATGGGTGGTGTTATACATCCATTGAGTCTCTGTTCGGGGTATATGGGGCTTTCCCATCGAGGTCGGCGTACCCACTAAAAACCACACACGTCCCTCCTTGCCATTGCGTCGATGCCGTGGGAGCATGACAAGCACGTGACAACGCAACGCCCATTGGCCGCCCCGGCTTAAAAAGGCGCCGCGCCCCAAGATGGTCTGGGGCGCTCCTAGCAGACGACACCGTGCAATGCAGGTTCGGTATTCCCCGCCCTCCCCCGCTGGTGACGCCTTAAGTTTTTTATTGAGGTTCACTACTCGTGGACTGAACCTCAAAAACTCAAACTCCTCAGTCTTGTAAAAAACAGAGGCCCGCGGTCCCAGCGTCGCCGCCGGGATAACGCGAAATACGAATGCAAGGGGAAGGATTAACCCCTTCCCCTCGCAGCCCCATCGCCGCCGCATCTGCGGTGCGACCCCCGAGTCGCGGAGGATAGGGCGAGTGGCACACCGCATTACCAACACTCCTCTCCCTCCGCAACTCACCCTCACTCGCCCTCCAGCGCGCTCTGAGGTGGACTCCAATGAGCCCACCCCGAGCGGCCCTCTGACCGGTCCAACCTCATGGACCGGTCTTGGTTTCCTCTTAGCTTCACTGTGGGCCCCCACCCACGGCTACTAAGCCCCACCGCCCCGACAAGGCGACCTGGTCGGGGGGAAGTGAAAAAAATTGGACTAACTTCATTCATGTATGTGAACTAGCTAGGTATTCTAGTTTAGTGTTTTAAATTTACAGGAATGGCATGAAAAATTAGTTGGGATAACTTATTCTGCAAAGGTCCCCATTTCATGTAAAAAAACTATAATATGCTACTGTTACAGATCAGTGTCGAAGCTAAAGAGTTCGCTGGACTGTCTCGCGTGAAGCAACATCGCTTAGTAACCGAATCGCTGAAGAATGAAATAGCTGAAATGCACGGAATTCGTATTCACACCACGCCTCCTACGTCTCATTAATAAAGTAGTACTATAGCTTGTACTAGTTGTTGTATTAATTATTGTTAATGTTAGTTAAATAAATGTTATTGAAATACTGAAGGACTGATTTTCTTAAACATAATTTTCAAACACCCTGGAACAACTAGAATACAAATGGAAAACACGTAAGCGAAACACTCAGTCATGAGTTTGAATCCGCCATCCGACTATTTTGAACCATCTAGTACAATTTTATGCTTAGCTCCTTTAGCTCCCATTGATCGCAACAAAGGTCCTGTTTCCTGCCACCCTCATCCAGTTGACTGCCGCGACTGACTAGACTGCTTGGTTGGTCCATCTTGTGGGTGGCCTACCTACGCTGCCTCGACCTGTACGTAGCTGTCATCCCAACACCTTACCATTAGTTCTGTGCGAGTAACTTTGGTTCTGATGCATGCACGTAGAGAGCATCGCTCTTTGAGTGACTTTAATTGTGCTCGCAGTGAGGTCATGACTCGGATCCGTCAGTGATCGCTGGCAACACACACTGGTTCCTTGACTTTGGTCTTGAGACACTAGGGTAGATGTTGGGACGATAGGGTATTGTGCAAGTTCCCGAACGCTGCCAACACACGCTGCGCAACTTCGAGAGTACGGCCTCCGATAGTTATTGGAGTGGGTTGAGTGTCGGGCTCTTGGATATTATGACATACGTACTAACATCGAAGATAAGATAACTACGCTAATATACAAAGAAATCGGATTCTCTGACATATATATACTTTTCCACACAATTCTACGGGCCCCAACATCAATATACTAATTTTCCATCATTTATTTCAAACTAGCTGTGCCCCGCGGTTTCACCTGCCCTGCAATTTTACTTAAAAGAAATGATATCACCTACTACCATAACCTCATCATCATCTCACTGCCCTTTTCCCGCGTATGTGGAATCAACAGTATCGCCGTAGCACAGTTAAATTGATATAACTTTTTTATTTATAAAGCTGAGTGAAGCTTACTACAATACATTAGTGAAAACCGCACCCAAATCGGTTAAGCCGTTTCTGAGATTAGCGGTAACAAACGCACAGACAAACAGACAAAAACTCCAATAATCATTGTTTTGGGTTTTATGAAGGCCCCTAATAATAGTTTTTCTCAAATATCTTCCATGTACAGACAGCGATCAGTTATATTTTTAACCGACTTCAAAAGGCTCTAAGCTCTAACACCTAACAGCAGATTAGCATTTCTGTACTCTCTCATCCGTAACCCAGAGGTGTAGGCAGAAATTATGGATTTCCAATTGGCACGATCCTGGCACACCTCTGTCGCTTCTTCTACATCCATACATCATAGCGTCAGTAATGGCAGAAATAAATATATTTTAATTTTTTTTGTACTTTTTCTTTGAGGATTCCAATAAAATTCTCAGAAACAAAATTCATTGTCTGTTATATTATTTATCTGTGCTTTCTTTCGTTCAACTGCCTATTTTGCCATTTTTTGTTCTATTATTTATTCTATTTTCTTCAAAACCAAAATGGCGCTTAACTTAGTTGTCAAGATTCATCCCGTAGTTTTATTTCAAATTGTTGATGCATATGAACGAAGAAATGCGGATTCACATAGAGTTATTGGTACTTTATTAGGTAAGTAATGTTTTTTATTCCCTTTTTTATTATGATTATGTATATACGCATATATATTTAGTAGATGTCATGTAACTAACCTAAGTTCTGTTGTGTGTCAATAAAAACTATTATATAGAATAGCTCAATGTTTGCGAATTTTAAGTATATGTGTTTAGTTAGATATATATGTTTTTTATAATAAAACTGATTTCTTTTAAGGTACATCGGACAAAGGTGTGGTTGAAGTGACAAACTGTTTTTGCGTGCCACATAAGGAGCACGCAGATCAGGTGGAAGCCGAGCTCAACTATGCCATGGACGTGTACGAGCTGAACCGACGAGTCAATGCGTCGGAAAACATTGTTGGTAAGTCATTCCACAACTTATAATTATAACTTTAATATATTTATCATACACCTAAGGCGCTGACATTTATTACGTTTTTTACATGCAACATATATTTTACTAGATTAGACATTAACAAAGATATGGGGAGAAAAAAAATATAGAGGCTGTAAAAGGACTGGTAGTGGCAGTAGTCGGTAACTGATAAGGTGGACTTATTGCTATCATACTAGTTTAACAGATGTATCTGGCTGATTTTAGCTACAAAAATAATTTTATACAGTTAGCAACAAGTCAAGTAACAGTTTTAATCAAGCAAGTATTGTGTGATGCAAACTAAATGGTGGCTAGGAGGATAGACATGAGTGCCTATTCAACCACACATAGTCAAGTTGAAAAATTACATACTTCTTTTCACATAGTATAATTTTGCTTCTATGTAGTAAGGCTTTGTTGTTTTTTATATTATTAAGATGTTACTAAAATTTATTGTCTGTTTGATTAAATTATTTTGTTTATTTTAATAGTTCTGTTGAGAACAGCTATTGAGTTAAATTTCATTGTGATCTTCAAAATAAATATCTTGTTTGTTCAGGCTGGTGGGCGACTGGCAATGAAGTGACCAACCACTCATCAGTGATCCACGAGTACTATTCACGGGAGTGTCGGGAGCCGGTTCACGTCACGTTGGACACCTCCTTGGCCGGTGACCGCATGGGCCTCCGGGGCTATGTGTGTGTGCCACTGGGCGTGCCACGTGGCAAGCAGGGTTGCATGTTCACACCAATTGATGTCTCACTGATTTGCTACGAGCCAGAGGTGAGCTGTTTGTAGTTAAGTTTGGCTCTGGGAAGAGCTGGGTGTGGCAACTCCCTGAATTGAGCATTGGCGATACAGCCATTCATAGGTTTGCATGTAAATCGTAACAGATACTTTTTGTGTGCAGTCGTTGAGAGACTTTGTGTATGTTGTTAAACTATTCCACGATTTGATTCTAGCTCTGGAGTTAGCCTCGATCAGAATCGTCATATAGTCCGCATATACCACCAAACTGACTCCCTCCAGAGGAGGACGCTGCAATAGGTCATTCATAATCAAGTACGTTTGTTGCAGGTGGTGGGGTTGCAGCTCTGCCAGAAAACGATCGGTGCCAACGGGCGGTCGCGGCAGGTCCAGCCCGTGCTCGACCTGGCGCAGGTGGCCGACGCCGCCGGCAAGCTCTCCGGCATGCTAGATCAGGTACTGTACATGCTCTGTGTCATGTTGTTAACTATTAATTTCCTATATCACAGAATTACAAATTGAAAATTGTTATCAACTATTCTACACAATTATAAATAAGAGCTTACATGAGCTTTGTTGCTTTAAATATTTTTTTTAATAGAAGGTGGCAAATGAGCAAGAGGTTCCCCCGATATGAAGTGACCCATATCCATAGTCATCCGCAAATAAGCAAATGAGTTGTAGATGTGTTGCATACCTGTTATGGAGAGAGGAAGGAAAAAGGATATTTTCTTTTCCTATTCATTCCCTCCCCTGGCAATTCTCTTTCCTACCCATCCTTTCCTCATTAGATATGGATGGGAAGGGGACTAGATTTAGGCCTAAGGCACCTCACTCATTAAACGAAACGTAGATTACTTCCACTTCATTCGTGAGTTCTGTGAGATTGTGGCATTCGTGAAACCGATTTCGTTATTACAGGCTTCAACACTTAAAATTTGTTTTGTTTGTGACTGCTATGTATCTAAGATGTTAACTGATCTTCTGGCAGTGTTGCAGACCTGGATATAGCAGTGATGTCAAAGTGAGGGGGTTGTTTTAAAGTAGTGTTGTGTGTGGTCAGGTGCTGCAGTACGTGGAGGACGTGCTAGGTGAACGCGTGACACCCAACAACGCGGCGGGGCGCTCGCTGCTGGAGCTGGCGCACTCGCTGCCCAGCCTCGCCGCGGACTCCTTTGCCGACGCCTTCGCCTCCAGCGTCAAGGATCTGCTAATGGTATGTCTTACAAACACCACACTTCAATTCGCGCGTCGCGTTGACGCGGTGCTTACAGAAGCTTTAGCACATGGCCTTTGTGTTGGAGACAAATAGAGAAAGAGCTGCCACTTAGATCAATAAAGTACAGTGTTGAAGAAAAGTTTTTCCTTGTTTTTTCTTTATTGGATTTAGTGGATCCTCTGTACATACCATTTGCGGACGACTTACGGTATGTACGGATTTGACGGATTACGTAGTATCTTGGCACCTCTCTCTCTTTATACGTATTTTTTTTGATTCGTGTTAGAATTATGTTCTAAGTGATTATAATCATATATCATATAATGCGCGTGCGCAGGTGGTGACGCTGGCGCAGCTCATCAAGACCCAGCTGCAGCTGAACGAGAAGCTGACGCTGCTGACGTCGCAGTGAGCGCGGCGCTCCCGGCACCGCTACAAGTTGTTTCGGTTAAGTGCTAAATAAATAATTAAATTGATGGATTGTTTCATTTATTAGTGAGGAGGAGTGTGACTGTGAGCGCATTATTTAAACAGTTTCTTGAGTAAATTCCGCGCGATGCTATAACCACGATTTCCGCAAAATACAATTCCGATGAAAGTATAAAAAGTGTAGTCGTCATGTATGATAAATGACGTTTGTTTGTTAACAAAAATTATATCTTGATGTGGAACAAATTATGTAATTAACTAGCTGCTACCCGCGTCTTCGTCCGCGTTGGAATCAATTATTACTTACAAGAATTTATAAACGTGTATTTTACTAATAATTGAGCAATTCATAATAATGGCCGGGCATTATGAAAAATGCCCACATTAATTGTTTCTACCGTATCTATAAGATAAAATATTTAAAAAATCAGTATAGAAATAATATTTTGATATTACAAATAATTTAATGTTGTTTATCTGTATAGAGCTACATTTCACCCGGTGTTGTTGATATTCAATTTTAAAGTTAAAAAAATTATAAAGTAATAACGCACTTGTTCAAGGCAATTACAAAAAAGGCGGCGACGACCTCGAAGGTTCCGGACCAAATAAATGAAGTTGAATTTCCCGCTGATTGAACTGTTATAATATTTATTATATTATATTGTACACGCTGGTGATGAGTGAAATTCTAGAATGCTGTTTGCTGAATGCTTTGGATATTATTTTAAACTAAAATCATTAACACGTTAAGTATTGGGAGCGGTAAGTAACAACGTCGACACCTTCCCGAACACAGACCGAGTATCGTCTAACGCGGCTGAAGATGTTTCACTTTAATAATCAAATCAAAATGTTTTCATTATTTTATTGCTTAAGGCAACCTTTGTGACATTGCAGGTAACGGGCGACGATTTTCGAAGGTTTTTAACTTTTTGCGCGGAACCTTAATTCTTTTGATAAAATAAAATCAGCCTATGTTATCCCATACAATATTACCTATCTTCCTGCAAAAGTTCGATCAAAATCTGCTTAGTCATTTCCGAAATTACCCGGAACGTCCGGACAGACAGACAAAAAAATTGTTATAAATACTGTATATGCATTATGTGTATTGAGTATGGACATACATACAGACACTTCAATTTTATTTATCTTTATCAATTTTGTAGAACGATAACTAGCGCGGCTCTTGTGACATGTGACGTGAACAAATTTTAGTTGGCTTGCTCCGCTACTATTTTGCTCAATATTAAAATGTTACTTCTATAATAAATCCTGTGCTCTTTTTGTTTTACTAATTCCATTACATTTACAAATATAATAATAAATAAAGTACTCTTTCTATCTAAAGTTCAGATCTCCAGTGATACTGTAACAGTACTGCACAATCCGAGGCCGCTCGCGAGCCGCGGGTCCACGCTGCACTCGCTGTCGTAACTCGTAACTGTCGGCAGTTGCCAACACTGTGCCGGTCAGGCAGAGGATATTGGTGGAGGATAGGAGTAATAACATAATACAACAATAACTTTAAGTTGTATAATAACTAGCATTAAAGTAGGGGCGTGAATACAATAGTGGGGCACTGGCGCTGAGCAGGTCAGCAGGGCAGCTCGTA
>JWHW01037180.1:406054-419290 GCA_000931545.1 Papilio glaucus | reverse complement strand
CGCACCCCACGTATTGTTATCCCTGTGCTGTACTGAATTTTGAAATAAATTATAACAAAAATAATCTTGGCGAGGTCTAAGTTATGAAGAATACAATGTTATGGGTCCTTGACTATGCAGTTTCAAATTAATCTTACGTGTTGAAGTGGAGCAATATCAAGTTTATAAGATTCCGTTACATATAAACCAGTTAAGTTAATATAAGCTTGTTAAAAATGTGCCCAACGTGCTAGCGGTTCCACGTAATATTAAGTTATCACCGCTACCCATAGACATTCGCAACGATGCGTTGCAAGTCACGCCAATCTCGTTGACTCATAGTGAAGAAGAATTCAGTGAAGAAATACTTAAAAATTTCTTGGAATAAAAATGATATTACACAGTCTTTCATAATAAAGATATTTATAGAACATTTCTTAAAACAAAAACAGCACGGCATGAGACGCCCACATCGGTTGGAAGGTTAACAAGTTAAAAGGCTTTTTATTACCTTCGGCTAACGTGTAAATAGTGGTTCTATTTATTTTATTTTACTTGTCTCAGACTACTTACTAAAGTTTCGCATGTTGCATATGTATATAATAATCTGGTGTTAATATTTATTGACTTTAACGATTACAACAATAACGTTGTGAGTCTATATATGTGTATGTACATAAGCATGTATGTAAGTCCGTTGCATTGATCGATTTTGAAGAGTGAGGTGTCATTCGATTCTTATTCTTCCCCGACTTGACGTAGGGGTACCGCGACCTCACAGAAGACAGGCGTGAAGTATAAGTATTATGCGTTCCGTTTGATGCGTGATGTGCCGTTGGCATATTTAACTCCTCTTCCCCTCCCCATCCATTTCTAATAAGGAAAGAATGGTCTTTCTTCTATTCGTCCTCTGTCCATCAAAGGTAGGTACCGCCTCTGCAACTCGTAAGCCATGTTCCATCTGAGTTGCAGTGGCTATGGGTGGCTGTTGCTTAAAGTCAGGTGGACTTCTTGCTCGTTTGCCACCTTCTGTTCCAAAAAAAATCCAAAAAAGGGTCTTTAGCTCAGTCATGTACTTACATTTGCCATATATGTATTAATTCTAGTACACAAGTCAGTAACATATAAATTAATAAAAGAGGTTTCGTTCGAAAAGCCAAAGAGCAACTTATTCTTTTTTCGTACAACAATAAACCGCGTGTTCAAATGAAAACAAACGGCCGGTGCTTGGCCGAATCGAGATACAAGTTCAACAGTACATTAAGGCTGGCTTATATGGCGTACCCCATTTGATATCATTAGTTTTGGACTCTAGATTTTTTACGACACAATAAAACTGTTTGTATTGAAAAGTTCCACAGAAACCTTACTTTTAAATTGACGAGTTATAAAGAAATGTCCTTTTAAATTTAGATCCAAATTTTAAGTTTAAGAATTACTTAATAGCAAGATTTATTAATTTTAAAGGATTTCACGCTTTTTCGATGACACATATGTATTCCTATTATTTATGTATAAACGTGTCTACGGACCAACGGGAATTATTTGAAAGTTTCATTCCTTTTATTTGAATTACCAACTCAGAATTAATAACCGTATCTCTAGGGTATTATTTGTGCTCACAAGCTTATTCTGCGATATCCGATCTCCATTTCCGTGCATTAAATCGAGCATGTTCACGGCTTGATGTATTTCCCGCAAACCGCCTTTGATGCAATATTATTTCGCATATTACGCTCTTTTCGGTATTCAATTTTTCTATTTAAAACTGTAAATTAAATATTCGCCGTTAAAGTAAACGCGTAATACGCGACCATAATCCTTCAAAACTTGCCTTGGTGTCGGCACAACACGTTCTCTTCTTCCACGTCTTTCAACTAACCCTCATCTCAGTAGTCACTCTTTTACGTCTTCGGCTAAAAACTTACAGAACGATTTTTACCCGTACTCGATTGCAGATATTTATAGAAAAAAAAATTATACATTTCCACGGCAAGTTTTTCGCCCCCAATGTGCACGATGGTTTGCTACTCGGCCGCGGCCGCTAACCGCACGAGAGTCTGGTCTCGTGAGTTGAGAAATAAAATCGTGGGACGACAACCGCGGCGGGCGCTGATAAATATCGCTCAGTGCTCCTAATCTTCTAGTAAAACAAAAAGTATTCGCGATTCTGACTCAAATACATGCCAATATTATACTGAATTATAGCTTGAATTCGATTCATAATCATTTATTTTAGGTATGTAATTATAATAAAAGAAGCATCAATTTTACTGTATGTTATCGTTCTTATAAATTTCGCATCTCATTTTTACTGCAGTATTTTTGATTAAAACATAAGATTAAAGTTAAATATAAATATTTTTTTTTTACAAATATTCATTTATATTTAAGGCAAGTGGCAAGAAACAAAAAATGCATGATTTGCAAAAAACTTTTACGAAATTAAATAACACTCGAAATATTTTCCGTTTCAAAACAGAATCATTTGTTGGCTGTATGTCATTTCAAAGTGTATTCAAATGAAAGAAAGTATCTTTATAACTTTCCAAATAAGACTCTTTCAAACTTCCAATAAGAAATTTGAAGGATTTCAATAAAGCTTTGATCCTAAATCCACGTTATTAAAAATCGTATTTATTAAGTGAAGAATGGAATGGTTCCATTTTATTCATATTTTGTGAGGGTCAGCAATGAGAAACGTACTATGCTGTGGACCAATACGAACAGACAAGTATATAGACTAATTTTAACTTTCAAAAACTTTTTCTTTCTTTCTTTAAACATACTGACGATAGACTCTTTCAAAACAAAGTACACCTTAATTCCCTAATGATGGGTCATTTTGTCAAATCAATAATATATTTGAAAACTAAATCTGGTGACATACCTAAGGAAGCTTTAAATACGGAGTTATATACCAAGCACAAATTAAAAACTCTTATTTGTGACTAGAACGGTTGGTTAGGGACCTAGAATTTTTATTTTTTAGCTCAAGATCACTCGGATCGCGAGCCCTGTAATCGATGAAGCTGTAAGAACCGTCAATAAGGTTACCAGCAACTACTTCTCAGAAAATACAAACAGAACGGTTGGTATACAAAGATGCATGCCAAAACCAGAAATATTTGCCGGAATGGTTCCTTATTAACAATATTGAAAGAATGAATGCGGAAAAATATTGAAATTAAATTACAGTGACGTCAACTAAAAAGGTATAGGTTAGTTAACAAAATAATTGTAATATGTAGTGAATTAAAGTATTAATAATTATGGAAATATTATTGTCAATAACATTAATAAAACTTGTATAGATATTATTCAAACATAAAACAAAATATTAATAATTAATAAATCTCTTTTCTTCTGTTAAAAGTCTGTTAATTAAATTGGTTAGTGTCTTTATCATCCGATGTTAATTACCATGCCGTGATGAAGAATTTATACTGGCTTGATAAGTAGGTTAATATTTTGTATATCATCATATCATTAACAATGTTTTGGTTTAGATTCTCATTCTCAAATTTTCAATATCTGTGATCAACTATGACTTTCATTGGTTTTTCATATTTAAAGATAAAAAAATTTTGCAGCAAGGAAGAATTAGTTATTTCTTCAGGCACTTCAAGTACTGAATAAAGCCGACTTCTTGTGCGTCATTTTAAATATTATTTATTTATTTTAATATCGAGTGTTTTCCTACTCGCTTTAAAAGAAAGATTACAACAATAACATTAATAGTAGCAAACGAGATAGTGTTGCTAACGCTACCAACTGTTCAATGTAACGAATTTACGTCACCATAATGGACGCTAGGCGCATTAGCAATTTTCGGGGGTTATAATTATCACAAGTCTGTGTCTAAGGGTCCTAGTTACAGAATAACATCTAATGACTATATCTAGTCTTTTACCTTACGTCTAAGCAAATAATGCGTCATCATTTACATGTAAAGGGTCGAAAGGGTTTCTACCGGAAATATTTCATCTTCTATAAAGACTGCTACTGGCTTTGAATGTAAAATTCTTCTGTGTACCCAGGGCAGGTAATTAATTGTCTATTAAAAAATAATTGCATTAGATATATGAATAGAATAATGCCATCTTTAACAATTGTAATAATTCTTGAAGTATTCGCTCAACCCCTTCTTTATAAGTTTGTAGAACCTGGAACTGCAAGATAACGGAAGCCCGTAGCGAAGTAAACAATACTCGCACAGCAAATCTTTGCACGGAAGAAATAATAAGGCTTGGTTAATTTTAAATATTTTCATGGAGGAATTATGTCGTAACGGAAGTAAACTGTTCCCAAGGGATAAACAAAATATAAGTATTAAAGAAAGAAAGAATAATTATATAATATGATGAACATTTTAAGAAAGCTTTAGGGTACGACCTTATGGCAATCGCTCGACGTTCGTTTGAAGTGACAAATTTCGTAACGTGACCCTATTTTAAATTTCTCGCGAGTCAAATAAGCAATAACAAACAGCAGCGTCAACATGGCTGCTTGCAGTAATGATATCGAAATCTGATTTCTTAAAGGAATTATTGCAAAAGCTGATTTCTTAACCTCCTCTAGTAGTAGAGTGGCAGAGATACAAGTTAAAGAAATGGAAGTGACTAAAAATAAAAATATAATAGCGTTTTTTCGAAAATTGACGCGTGACATTCTCCCTCACTCAACTTTCCCTGCGACAGCGATAAAGCTCAACATTTTCAGCTTTGCTGCTACATATCACGTCACCGTATCGAGAGTCGCGGAAGGTTTAAATTAGAGTCACGTGACGAGATTTTTCGCTAGAAAAGAGCGTCGAGCGACTGCCATGAGGTCGTACCCTTAATGCAATTGTATATTTAACTTTTTTTTAATTAGTTTCCCTTGAGAAAATGGTATATTTCGAATTTCCACTTTGTTGGTTTTTTTAATGGAAGAAGTTTGTAAACGAACAAGCGGATCACCAGATGTTAACTGAGCGCTACCCATAGACATCCGCAACAAGCAAATGTGTTGCAGATGCGGTGCCTACCTTTAATGGAGGAGGGCATAGACAGGAAAAAGGATATTTCCTTTTCCCCGTTAAGCCCATCCCCTTCAAATCCTATTCCTGTTCCCATCCTATTCTTATGAGGAAAGGGTGAAAAATTAGGCCTCCAGCAGCCTAAACGCAGAGTTATTTTACTTCACGCCTGTTTTCTGTGAGGTCGTGGTATTTTAACACTCGTGCCGGCCCATTCGTGCAACAGACGTTGTTGTTGCGGCTCTACCACTGTTAAACTTCTAGACTTCTGGACATCTTTCGCCTTTGTTATATTCATCCGCACACATGTTCGTCGATGATAGTTGCGCTTAACCGTGTGTTTACACTGCCGAAAACATAAAACATATTGTCATGTCAGTTTTTTAGAGAGAAAGCTTTCGATGGATGATTTTATGCCATTGGAAAACCACGGTAATAGCTTGTCCTCGCTGTGATCGTGAGCAGCCTTCCCTTAGAGGTGGTTGGAGGAGAGCCTTTTCTTATTGACTGCGGCTTCGCGCGCATTTTTTTATTTTGCTTGCTGGAAATTTATGTAAGTTTATTCCGTGTATATTTGTTGGTAAACTTTTTTACTATTCGACCGCTAATGTAGATATATCTACTTTTGTATTATAATCTCATTGGTTAAATGTATATATTACGTATACATAGTAACATAGCAATCATATGATATTATGGTAATATTATATGATTGCTAGGCTACAAACTGATGTTGTAAATTTAGGTTATATTTTGTTTATCCCTTGGGAACAGTTTTTTCTGTCTCTATCTCCTATTGTGTATCAATAACAATGTTTGTGCAAAATTTCATGATGATTGGTTGAGTCGGTAAGCCAGTATCGTGTAGCAACCAAACAAACGATCTTACAATTGCATTTATAATATTGGTAAAGATTCATCCTTGCTACATCCCCGAGTCACCGCTGCAAGTAAGTCTACATTATTGGGTATCAGTTAATGTAAGAAGTCGCATGTCTAGCGTTTATTTTATATCATACTACAAATTTTATGGTATCTTTATACATTCGTCCATTAGAAAGTTAAAGTCTACCTCAGCGGCTAAGTGCACTCCGCAAAACTTCACGTAGAAGGAACGTTATTGCGTTTCAAATATGAAATGGTCAGATATTTTAGTATATCATTTATTTTATGTTATGCTTTTAACTTGAAATAACTGTTTCAAAAGTGTTGTAGTACCGCATACGAAACGCGAAATAAATTGTCGGCGAGTACGTAATGAAAAGAGCAACATTACTAAGTTACACAAAGGTTCTATGTTTCTAATAATTGTATACTAAACAAAGTTCTTCTTTTTATGTACCACATATCTACCTTTCTTTTTTCGTCTCCATATTGTGAATATATATTTCGTATTTCCAGGTTTGGGTAAAATAGAGTTTACTAGAGTACTTAAAATGCAAATTGTACCGCTTCGTATATGAAAGTTATAAAACGAAAGCTCAGTCTATGATTATTCATGAAAAGTCCCCGTCAAAGTCGTGACGATGTCACTGTCAATAAAGTGCTTCAGACAAAGTTCTACGCTACAACGAATCTACATACATGTACGTACAAAAAGATATCAATTAAAAGTTTAAGCTTGATGATAAGCTTAATTCTCTAAATATAACATTGTAAGTAGGCATAAAGTTTTAATTTTGGTAGATTTGTTTCTAACCGATATTATTTGATGACTTGCCATTTTTCCGGTCAAGCCGGCCCAAATTCATTCAACTGCTTTTAGAAAAAAAACATTTGTGAACAAGTATGGTGATTTTCTGCTAAGTATTCGCTTGGAGAGACCTAGTCACCATACCAATAGTTCACATTACTATGTTACGGGATGTTCACCTGTTCCTTATCGTTAAATGAAATGCCAATAATAGCAAAGGAATCTTACTTTTGGATCATACATTTTTTTTTCCAATTTCGTAATCTATATTTGTAACATGCCTAAACTAACACAATATTTCCACACGAATAACTAGAGAAATATAACAGACAATGAAATTGACTACGATCACAACACAACGGCATTTTGAAACCTCGAAAAAAAACCTCATGAAAAAAAACAATGAAGTTTCATTCGAGCTTTCATTCGATTTGTATCGTTTACAATACGTGCACAGTGGATCTGATTTTAATGAAACAACTTAGTCTACGAGAAGTGTATTGTGAAGTTATTGAATGCTTTCATCATAATTAAATGAAAATCAATATCAAAATATCGAATTTCTGTTCCAAACTAAGCAGAGGAGAATATCGTTAGGTATTTCTTTTTAAAACAAAATATATATAACTGTAACTACACTACCTATCTTACTTAAGATTCTATAAGAAAAAAAGATATATTCCAAGACAGTATTCACAGTTAGACTATTAAAATTGAGAAAAATCATGTAAATATTTGAAGTGAAAACTTATTTGATATTTGGTAAAATCTTATACGTTCGCGTGATCAGCACGATTGATTGATAAGACATAACAGATTGGTATGTCCTATTAAATTGCAGAAACTAAATTTGTATTTTCGACCTCTAGATCGTAAATTTTGTGTCTTCAACGTACCTGCAAATCTTCCAGTTGTTGCAGGTTTTTGCATTTATTGAGGTGATTTAAAATTTATTGAATTGTTCCTCTGCATCGTCTCCCCGCCCTTTTCCCACTTATGTGGAGTCGCCACAGTACGGTCGTTATCTATACTGTTTAATTTTTGGTTAAAGTTTTTTAGTTCAGGAATCGGGGACAGCTTATTCGTCTGTGTTATAAAAAACGTGAAAGTAAGTCTCATCACCATGTGGACCATCTATTCTTAGTGTACTTAGATTTTAGAGTGATCAGAATTTGACCTAAAAGATATCAAACATTTTACTTATCAAATTTTTCGATTTTAGTTAACGAACTATAAGAAAATATTTAAAAGAGCCATTGCATTAAACGTTGTAAATCACTGGAAATATAAACAGATTATAAAACCATCAGCACGGTCCGCGGAAATTATTTTAATCTCGTGGTTTGTACAACCATCCTGATTTACGCGTTACGTTACACTATTGAGAATATTACTAAGCTGAGTACCACCAACTAGTTTTTGCCTAATGCTTACTCGCTCTCGAAACGGATATTGGTAACCAACAACAGGATAATGATATCGCCAGTAATTCATTATTCGTATAAAATTATCACATAAATATGTTGTAAAATGTACATCATAATTATTGAAATAAAGTACAAAATCGTGAATACAGTCGGCACCTATGGACACGCGTCGAGTGCTTTCTTTTTCCCACCCACTAGTTTTTGCGTAATGCTTACTCGCTCTCCTAAGTAACATTGTCTAACAACGGATAATGATAACCAACAACAGAATAAGAACATCTCCAGTAATTCATTATTCGTTATTCAAGATTAATGCATTATATTATCGGTTATTATAATAATGACCATCTTTAATAAGAATAGATACTAGATTTTTACATAATTTAACATAACTCCAAGGCATTCAATAACTCGAACAAATGACGGTACTTTTAAACCTTGCCGCTTGGTTTTTGGGCTTGTTAACTGGGAACTTAATATGGTACATCTTGTTATACCGGTATTTTTTCTATTGTAATGTCTCCAATTTGGAAAATGATAAAATAGCAAAAGCTTTTAAACAGGACTAACACCTATGACATACTTTGCGAGATGCACAATGGAGGTGTATTTCGCTAGATTTTCTGTTATGTTAAACAGAACACAAAATTATTTCTGTTTATATAATTTATCTATATTTTGAAATATCATACAGAGATTTTTTCGTTTATATAATGTCGGTGCTTGTCCCATTATTATCAAATAAGTATCTCATTCGTAAGACATATTAAATGAAAAAGCCGGCACTGCTTTATAAGCTAAATTTATAGCCAGCTACAAAATAATTTCCTTATATTACGTACATTTTTTTACACTACATAAGCGATTTAGGGACATACATTGAATTATTATTGATAATTAGCTATGTATCTACATAACTTTCAGCATTCGTGACTTATAAGCCATAAATAAATTAGATACTTGATCAGTAAAAGATACTTCAATACTTTTTGAATAATTTAAAAATAAAGAATTACAAAATAAAAGAAAAATTTGTCACTTTCTTTCCGCGCGGTGGACAAAACCTATGACCATAACAATAATGTCTCTATCCCGCGCTGTGACTGCGCTGTGACTGCGCTGTGACCGCGTGTGCCGCACGAACAAACCATTACACTAATATTTGTTACGAGAGTAAGATTGATTTTATTACCTCTTTGGCACTTACGTGAAACTGTAGATCATTATTTCGTATTTATAGAACGTCTGACGTCTGAGTTTCTATTATTTGTTTGAATATCCCTCAAGAGTTATATTTTACGAGTATCGCTTTTTGAATCTTATGTAAGGAGATTTGTTTATTGTTATATCAAGGAAACTTATACATGATTCACGGAATACTCCGGAATATCGTACTTTTTATATTGCTCAGTGTGTGAAGTCGAAAGATATTCGAGAAGTGGGTGTTGACAGTGATGTCTTACAGATCTAAGACGTGGTCCTTTACCGTCGGAAACTGTGCCAGTAAGGTGCCACTGTGAGAGTTATGTTATGTTTTATATATCCTTCACGAAAATATTTTCATACCAGCTAAACTTAGCTAATTAAAATAATAAGACGCAAGCTATTATTGTGATCAAAGTTTTCAATATGATCCACGTTATTAATAAAAACTTAAAAAAAGTACAACCAATTATTTCCCAGGAGAGTTAGAGTCAAGCAGGCGGCCGGCCGTAAAAACTGTAGCCAAAACCTATACAGTATGGCCTACGGTTATACTGTGCCGATCCTGCATAAGCAGGAAGAATGCAGGGAAGATGATGATAGTTTTACATATATACGACTAGCTGGCTCTGGAATTTAAAGAGGTCAGCTAAGAAATTATAAAAGACGTTCTAAGCTGACCTCTACTCGGTGAAACGAATATTCCTCCCAAATTTCAAGTCTCTAAGCCTTATGGTTCCAGAGATATCGTATATATAAAAAAGCAAAAATCTTAACAAGAGACTTTCAGAAAAGTTGGGAAGAGAACTATTAAATTTTTCAACTTTTCAAAGTCAAACTTGATAAAACAACAAATCATCATCAATAATCGAAAAATAATCAAAAGTTACTAAGCTATTGAAATTTTTACACCGATTTAAAGTTTCAATAATAATTACTGACTGTCGAAGTTGCTCAAACTTTTGTTTGTAGCTCTTAAAAGGTTAACCATGCTTACAAAGCCCAGGCAAGCATAATCGTGTGCCTTATAAAATGAATTATTCAAACTAAATTTGGTAGACACCTTTAGTGCCGATGACAATACAATTTAATATATTCAGTATCATTGTAAATCCAATATGGCCGGCAACAAAATGGTGGAATACATTTTTTTTTCACAACCCTTTAAATATGGATATCAAATTAAGGGGCTTGACTTGTAAAATAGTGTACACTACGACAAATTTGTATGATAATTAATAGAATAACAAATGTTAAGAAAGAGATATGCCCGCTTCTTGAAGGACCCTTTTTTTTACGTGATGAAATGCCTACGCATATTGGACTCTATGGTGGCGGGAAGACGAATTATGTCGGACTCGCACCGACTAAAACCTCACGGGGTCACGGATCCCCATTCGGAACACAACCGTGACCCCTCAATCGCTTTGCTCGCGGAGTGACTCGCTCGTCCCTTGCAGTAACGTTAAGGTATCTTAAACCTTTTACTCGGGGCTGCTTGGTAGACGCTAAGGGCCCCCACCACGATTGCCCGCAACCCTAAAGACCCTTGTTAAGGTAGGCGAGCACCATTTTCAGGTGGACCGGAACGAGGCGCGGCTGCGCCACGACGACGTCCTCGCGGTCTATTCTCGGGCCCGCTCAGCAGCCTCCTTCTTAACCATGACGGTTTCTCAAAAGGAGGCAACGGCCCTCCACTCTGTGACCCCGCTCAACATCGCCGACACTACTGCTGGCAATGATAGGTCCCCTCCGATTTATATACTCAGATTATAATGTTCCGGTTCCCACGTAGGGCATACCGCAAGTGTATGCGTAGCAGAATCTAGAGTCGTTCCATCGCAATGGGAACAGATACCGTTTCTTCTCGTCCGATTCTATTTAAGTAGTCTCCGAAACAACCGTGCCCGGTTATTATTTGAGTTAGACGGTAGGTGAGGCGGTCTTGAAGGACCCTAAGTCGTACTGGTTTGGAAATACCGCCGAAGACAGACCGTTCCACAACGCGGCTGCGCGTGGCAGAAAATTTTGCGAAAAGCGCACTATGGAGGAATACCAGCCATCCAGGTGGTGCGGGTGATATCTGGCGGTCTGTCGTGTCGTCCGAAGACGAAACTTGGCGGCAGGAATCGTTCCAAACAGGTCTACGGAAAATTCCCCGTGGTATATACGGTAAAAAATACAGAGGGAACTGATTATAAATGTGTTTTCCCTCCGCTTGTTGTCTATTTCATCAGTTCTTTATTAGCATAATTAATTATCTCACGCTATTAATAGTTCTGAAAAGCTTGCCGCGATAAGTGACTCCGTAAACAGCTGCATTATGAAAGTTACGTTGAAACTTGTTTAATTGTTCTTATATATGTTAATATAAACAGGCAAGATAATAAAAGGAAGGGAGTTCTAATTTCATGTTAATATTCGTCGCTGTTTTATCAAAATACATAAAACCAGGTTGTTGATGAATACCAAATCGTGTAAGAAACTTTTTGTGACAACAAAAAGGATACGGCCACGGGCAACTTAAGCATTTTCATATATTTCTCCTTTAAAACCGAAATCCTTGTGGTGAGAACTCGGCATCGGTCCTTTGTCCATTTCTCTCTTTTTGCTTTGAATTATTTACTTTTGTACAAAAATTGTTTACTAACATTTTGGAATATTAACTTAAGCAACCGACAAATAAGTTGTAATACGATTTTCGTATGGTTGGTTGTTCGCCTATATCGGATTTCTACGGTCCCATTTCACAAATCACGTTAAAAATTAAACAGAATCAATAAACCCAATGACCTTTACAAGAATGGTACCAATTTAGTTATGAACGCTAATAATAATTTTACGTGCATTTTATTTTAGTGTTATTACAACAAAATTAAATGTTAAAACGCAATTTTTACAATTTATTATGATGGATGGATTAAAATCCAATTTGTGTTAATTATTTAAACTGCAATAGTCATATATCTCTCTCATTTTCTCTGGCAGCATACAATGGCAGGTTCAATCTGATGGCTGGCCATAATACCTTGATATGCTGCTATTTTTGTTTAGCTTGTTGGTATATTTTCAAATGTATCCTTTAAATAAAAACTCTACAAAGCCTCGAAGGTTTACTAGAACACATTCATTTTTCTCTTCATATTCCTCTAAAAGTGTAAAATATTAACCATACAATGTCTCAAACTAAGCCTCTAATTATACATATTTTATGGCTCTATTAAACTTCTGCTCGTTAAATAGGAATTTACGTTATTGTAATTGCAACTGGTGGACTATTAAATCTATTTTCAACTATCATAATATACGAAACTTTACTAATATCTTTGCACGAATCATTCATAACTTTGTCGTATTTTTGGTGATTGATTGAGATATATATTGTAGCCTGAATTAAGCACATAGGTTACTTTTTATCCCGAAAGTGTACTATTCGCGTGGGATATCTTTTTTTGTTTTTCACAGCGCTATATATCCATAAATATCGATAGATCCTTGACCTTGTAATCGGTAATTTAGAGGTCCAAGGCCAAGAATATATTCTACTTTTATATCGGAAAAATGTAAGATGGGCCAATTTAGCCAGTTTATTTTAAAATAAAAACAAAATTAAAAACTTACGACGTTGTAAATAAAAAGGGGTACAATATAGTATATATATATTTATGTATAAATACGTGATGGGAAATCATTCTACACACTTTTAAGAATAATGAAAAAATGGATTCGTGTGATATTTGGCATATGGCAATGATATTTTATGCTATAAATATGTTATACTCATACATTCAGAAGTGTCTTTGTCATTGCTGTAATATAATAAATGAAAACTATAATTTAGGTTAAAATGAAAATACATATACCATTACCTTATTTAAAAAATGAAGCATACGTGCTTGGGCGTAAATTCTTCA
>JWHW01037180.1:385275-397202 GCA_000931545.1 Papilio glaucus | reverse complement strand
ATTTATTACACTGTACTAAAGTTTATTATAATTCTTTTTATAAATGTTTTGTCAAGGCAGCTCTAAACCATCATCATCAACGCATCAATAGGTCGCACTATAGATTTCGCTCCTATGTAACCTGTACTACAAACAAAGTTCATTGCTATAGTTTAGGTAACAGGTATCACCGGGTATGGAGTAGTAAAGTTTTTTTCAATTCTTTACTACCTAACGCTTTATAAAATTTTAATTGACAATTTCAAAGGGTCTGATAAAACTCGTTTCCTTACAGCTCGTAAAGATAAGGTTGACATCGGATCCCTTTTCCCTACAATATTGCTGAGAATTTTACATAAGGTTTTTAAAATTCACGATCGAGTTCGGTAATCGGAAGCGAATTCTTTATGTTATTTACACTGTCGCCGATGCCTTATTCCGTCACATTATTCTATCGTTTCATCGTGTTACAAAGCGAAATTGAGCCGTTTGCACTTTAATGAGCTGAAGTTTGTTAACACTTAATGTTTCAGTCTGGAATTACCAGACTTGAAGTATAAATTGTTATAATGTAGTAGAAAAGTCTACGTATAACGGTAGACAAAAATAGTATTTGTCGATAGCCTATCTTGATCACCCAAGCCCAATGGGGTCACTTAACTGATTTTGTTACGAATTTGACAATTGTTTCAGTTATTCAAATAAATCATTTTAGTCAAATGTTATAAGTAATTTTTATTAAATCTGAGTTTGTGTTGGCTTAGTGACAACTAAAATAAAAGGGTGTAGTAAGACAAGACTATATCACATAAGTTTTGCTTAAGGTGCTACGAACTATAAAACCTACCACGCTTGATAATACAAAGTGGGTGTATTAGTCTATGGGATTTAGTACTTAGTTCATATAAGGTCGTTTTTTGTAAGTATATTGCTAAGGGCCTTCTAACGTAGTGGCCAGAGATTTGGTGTAGCACTACGCATTGAAGTTTGTGGTTATTACACATTTCTTGCTAAGCTAAAATAACTCACTTTCAGTACATATGTATTATTAAACATTATTTTACATATAATATTTTTTTCTTAATTTTGTATGCATAAAATATATAGTTAAAAAGTTAATTTAATTAACTTTTTAACTATATATTTAATTAACTACCCCTTTTTCTAGTAAAACAGCATTTTTTTTTATTTCCCAACAGAATAATATGTTTTAGTCCGTGACTGACCCAAGTTCAATATATGTTTCAAATATATCTTTCTAAAATAATATCCAGTGGAGTATGTAAAGTACCGGCTTAATGCTGTCCGCATTAAGCCCGTACTTTATACCTAACTCAGAATATGGAACTTTTTTAATTTCACGCTTGATTCGAAAACTTCCAGCAGAATGAATACAGCGTATGCCAAGAACTTATTACGTCAATGGATATAGTTTACATGGTGGGGCCTGTGATGGATTGTCTGACACGATTCCCTTGTCGTTTACTGATACATTGGTGACACAATTTTGGAGGACGCGTAGAGGTTTTTATCTATTTTTTCTTTGAGGCAGTAAGTAATTTCAATATTAACGAAATACATATTTTCCGTTTTACTATTTTTTATCATTCTTTAGTTGATTTTTATCTTTGATAATGATATAAATGTGACTTAATTTCGAAAAACAAAAAACATTAAAATTAAATAGCGAAGAAATATTTTTATGAACATACTGTTTGTTGTCTGCAAAAACTTATTCTTCCCAAGAATTAAATTCGTGACACACATACCTTAATATGAATTGTCAAATACGGCTACCTAAAAAATATACGTAAGTACATCACTACAAGATTTCATGAGTTCTTTCTGTATGTACGGTTCGATTTATAAAATCACAGCTATGATCAATATTCCGTTTAACAAACTATAACGAAATTTTTAGAGTTTGTCCCCTTAACACTAATAAATTGCTATTGCAATTGCATAATGAATCTTGCAGTCGATATTAATAAAGAATTTAAAAATAACCTTTTTTTAATTTTAAAAGTTTTATCTATTCCTATAGACCATATATCCTTTAATAAATATTTTTTTATTAAATTTTCCAGCTTAGGCCAACGAAGTAGTTCTCATAAAGAAGTTTATGTTTTTTATCTGTGTAATCCAGCTCACAATAAAGGTCGTTCCTGCGCTATATGCTATGTTAGACTACGATTCCACTAAATTTTTCGTCAGTTAATTTCACCGGACTTAACATATTATTAATGACAGAAATATATAATTTAACAAGCAGTGTCTTTGAAAGTGATTTTAATGCTTATGGTTAGGTTAATGAAAATAATATATCATTATTTTAAAACTTCAGATTTTTCTTTAAAATTGCTTGAAAATTTTTTTTTCAAATACAACGGAATAACAAGGGAACGCCCAATAGAGTTTATGAAAGCTACCACTAAATGTTATACTTTACATATTTTGTTAACTTAGTGCTATGACGCATGTTTTAATCGTATATTATTATTATTTAACGATTTGAATCTGAAGAAGTTTGTCATCCGTCGCACGTGCATTTGGAATAAATGATACGCAAAACATGAAAGCTGTTAAAGAGTAAAAAGCAGTTAATTAGTCGATCTAGTAATGATCTAAGACAGTGGCGAAAATACTAAGAAAGTACAATCAATAATAGAGCGAGGGTAGATATTCGTTAATACAATTTGCGAATTTGAAAACCCTGGAAGCAGTGTTTATTACCATATTTCCCGGCGATTACGTAGAACAATGACCGGGCATTGCGATAAATAATTATGTATAATGAATTACTTCGCCCGATTTAGCTGATCATTATTCAAAATGCTTCATTAATCACTTTGACTATAACATATCGACAACTTATTTTGACCGTACGTACCGCACCGTTGAAGTAGAACAAAGAGTTATTATTCTGTCTCATTAATTGTTATATCTGTTTGTAAATCGCCTGGACATTACGACAATGAAACTTTTTGTACTATTAAATACGAGGGTAAGAATTGTTACCGATATTACTCTTCGCTAAATGAACATTCTGTTCGTTTCTGTAAAATAAATAAATAAAATTCAGTAAATTTTGTTAATCACATATCGTAAATTCCGTAAATTTTGTTATGTAACATAAAAAGCAAAGAGAAACAACGGTCGAACTCGATTATTTCGTATTGTAAACAAACTCGTACACAGAACTTGTTTCATTATAGCGAGGAATTCGATATAAGCGCATCAAAGAGTTGAGGCGTTGTTTGAAATCGTGCGTTCTAAAGTCTTTGGATTCTCATACGTTGCGTTGTATGTATTATACGATGTGCTATACGGCAAGTATTGTAAGAATGTGGGCGATGAAGTGAGTCAGTATGTTGATGAACTTTCAGAGCATTGTAAGATGGTAAATCGCGAACACTGTTCTTTCGGCCTCAAGTTTATTCATCGCTCATAAATTCTCAACTGGAATTTCGTATTGAATTTCGTAAATAAATAAGCCTTTTTTAGTGCGTTCCAACTGCAGGGACACAGCTGGCCCAGTCCGGGTTAGTGGATGTCACATGTGTTTTAAATTTCGTGGTTCTAAGACATGCTGGTTTCCTCCATCCATCACTACCACGTACCTGCACTTTTCCAGTCACAGATTTTTGTACGTTATTAAAATTATCACCTGGTGTGTGAGTTCTCAATCGAGTTACTCGGAAATCACAGACAAATAATTAGAACAAAATATTTGAAACATATTTCTAACAATTTATTTCAGTAAAGGTGTAACGTAAAATAAATAAGAACAGGCACAAGAAATAAGAAGCCTAAAAGCTTTCTCGATAACTAAAATGCAAACTTTGTTACGGCACTTAGAAACTTGTAACGCTGTATTAATAGGTAACTTTACTCCGCTTAGGTAAATGTAGTCTTGTTAGCACAAACGTCTCAATTTGTTAAAGTTACTTTACCTTCATCATCATCTACATCTACAGTGACATATTTATATACACATAATTTAGATTAAAAAAAACTTTGATTTAGACCCCACGCAAATGAAAATTATTTAATCGATAATATGAAATAAAATTCCCTCTCTCGGAGAGCAGGCCTGCGTCAATGCAGTGGGGAACATTCTAAAAAGAAGGCTGATTTATTATTAGATTATATATGAAATAAAAATATAAATAATATTAGAACCAGTAAAAATCCTCGAACGGAGTGTTGAGTAGGAGAACAAAAATAACAGTCTTTGCTTAATGCTAGTACATTTAAGGTAATCGATAATAATAAACAATGAAAGCGTGGAATCAAGAGAGAGACGCGCAAAGACAATGATTGATGTGTCAGACGTTGTTACTTCTCTGTTGTGGAAAGTTAAACTTAAGAGAAAAGTGGGCTAGTCTCCGCCGTTAAATACTTTTCATGAACTATGCAGGACCTTTTTATTTGCGGACATAATATTTGAGTACGTAGAAAGAACTTAAAATGTAACTCTTTTGACGTGGGCCCATATATCGCTAAACGAACAAAATTTATATTGATTTTAATTTTGTTCTTTATATTTATTAATTTTTAATGCTTTTTCTTTATTCTTATAATTCATGTCATGTTTCTTTATTTATTAGATAGGATTATCGGTTTCCGTCACACGCGTTTTAATTACCCAGTAAATAGCAGCGATATCAGAACTTGATTATAGCATTATTTAGCTTTATCTAAGTGTTTGAGTTGAAATCAATAAAAGTAGGAAGAAATCGTAAACTAGCAAGGCCTAACTCACTATTGGGTTGCTAGTACTACCAATATAACAAGATTAAAAATGCATGTACGCAGAAAAGTTGGTAAGTAAGTCAAAAATTCAGACTCCACATCTAACGTATAATTCAGATAAGTTGCTAATTCACATCATCGTAACTAGAAACTATGTCATGCATATAAATGATATTGTATCAAAAGGATGTTGTGAATCTTGTCGTAAATAAGATATCTCAGACTCCACTCCATATAAATAATTGTCTTTATTTGCATTTATTTGTGTTTTCTAGAGCGGCAGGAACTCTGTCAACAAATAAATTCACGGGTTGCCAAAAAATATATCCAACAAGATTTATAAGATTCAGGTCAAAGGAATATTAAATTCTTTAACCCTCCCTGACCCTTGTATCATTTCAGTCTCCTGTCTCGACGAAAACAACTCTAAAAAGTAAAATTTAACAATCACGGTGTTTTCTCACTTCCCTATTCAATAATACCATAAATATTGTCTATTTAAAAATATTATTCATCAATAGAACTCATAATAATTTTCATGGTTCAGTGTGTTCTTTAAAGATTTGTGCAAACATAAATACTTTAATGTTAAATTTAAATGATTATGAAGAAAAAAGGATACGAATTCAATGACACCTTACTCTTCAAAATCGGTCTAACAATTTAGAGTACAGGAAGTCACAAAGTGGTACGGACATAAATACGTATGTTTATATCAACGGATCATTCAAGTAAGAAAAGAAAGGGAAGAGGGAACGGCTCCAACTGTTTGAAAAAGTTAAATGCCCTCTTTTCGCTTTTTTTTAATAGATACAAATAAAGAAAAAATCTTATATTCATACAGTATAAACAACAGGTATACGTATTTCTTCAGACTGTGATTCTCCACGAGTCGGATGTAAGAGCAGTAAATTAACTGGAACAAACAGCTAGAGCTTTGAGGTGTTTTATGAGCTGTTGTGTCCCACTTTCGCTACGGTGTCAGTGGAGGATTTACGGTGTGAATAGATCCACCGTGGAGAGCTATTTATGACCGATGGTATGCAACACATATGTATATTCAACAAGTAACAATAAATTTGATTTGATACTGACATCAAAGCGAAATATTAACTGCATTGGTTACACTAACCTTGGCTTTAAAATTTAGATTATATTAATTTTATTTACTTCTTTAAATAGTTTTATTAGATGGTTATTTAAATAATATAAAAATATTGTAATTTGTACAAACTAAGCAGAGCTTTAGAAACCACATAACTGATATACTACTTTTCTTCTGTAAATACATACTTAGATAATTACACTAAGCCTCAGTACAAACAGACATTTTCATGCGCACAATGTCTGGGTATGTCCTGGGTGGGAATCGATCCCACGACCTACCGCTTGAAAAGTATCTTACTAATCACGCCAACGGGCCCGTCAATTACTTTCATGTTTAAAATGCCTGATTGATTGATATTTCAATTGGTTATAAGAAATAAACGTTTTTTTTGTCTCCTTTTATTCTGAAAGATTAATTTGCTAAAAGGGCTGGGGTTCTGACCTCGTTGAGAAAGAAAATACATGATAAGGTAAGATCGATACATCTTGTTGACCAACCAAACAAACCGGTTGTTGCTCCACAATATGGATGAGATCGTTGTTGATTGTTCGTGAATTCCTATAATATAGTGGCTTGGAAGTACAGATTGCTATAGTGAATATCAATAACGTAAAACTACAAACAAACTTTAACAACGATAAAGCTTTATCGCATGTATTTTTAATGAATGGGTTAACCAGGGGTTATGTTTTACCTTTCACAGTACGAACCCCTTTGATAGAATATATTTAGACTATTTTAAATGAGGAATTGCTTACAAGTATACACGGTATTATATCGAAACACCTCCACGGCAATGTGTTTGACTGGCTTGCCTTCACTTTAAGGGGACAAGTCTAGCATAACCTTATTACGTCGCGCGCGTTTATAACAAGTCTTAAGAAAGCAACAGGCGTTATCGCTCTTTTGTGTCTCGTTTATGGCTATCCACCATATAGTTCTGGTTGAAGTTTATCTATCCTTCATCACCTGAACAGCCTTTAGAGTTCCATTGCAGATGCTGTAAACATGTCACTGAATATTTTATATCACTAAAGTTTTAGCTTGTATCACGATCACCGTCATCGTAATGATACCATCAACGACAACGACATTCCGAACCTTTCGAAAAATCATTGATACGTGCGGACGAACAATCGGTTCAGTGTATTCGGTTTTCGAGATGTAGCGCCTACCCACTTGGCAAATATGATTCTACATTTAGAACTTTTTTAAGATCTGATGTCTGATGCAATGATATTTTATCCTATAGATACATTATACTCATACAAAGTAACCGGTCAAAAGTGTTCAGAAACAGAGACAGCAACAATCACACATGTCAAATAGTGTAATAAGGATAGCGTAATTAAAATAATAAGTAAAAAGATGATGTTGGTCACTTAATAGCAAGTTTAAACACATGACGTAAACTATAGAAAAAGCGTCCTAATTAGGACGCTTTTTGAGTCTTCAATTTTCAACCGCTAATGGCGTATCTATTGTATAGACTACAATAGATATGCTTTGGTTAGCGGTTCATTTGTATGAAGTCATTTATTTTGTTATAACCTCTTAGTTTTTTATAATGTAGAATATACAATATTATTGAAAATGTTACTTATATGCCGATGACCAGGTCGTGATTACATCATCGACGTAGGACTTACAACTAATGCTGATTGTAGTGAATGAGTCATTAGAAGGTCATGAATTAAAGTCATGAAGATGAATGTAGATAAGATGAAAGTATTAGTGTCTGAAAGAGAACAAAGCATGACTATAATTAAAATTAATGTTAACGGTAAAGAAGTGGATCAGATGGAAGAGTTCGTGTATTTGGGTTGTATGTTTGGTAGAGACGGTAGGCGTGTTAAATATTTTTAAAGAACGAGTGAATGCGGGAAATAAAATGAATGGGGCTGTACGTACAGTAGTGAGGAGTCAGCATGTGTCTATGAAGGCTCGTCTGGCAATACACAATGCTGTATTAGTCCCCACTTTAATGTATGAGCTGCGTTTGGCAGGAAAAGCATGCTAGTAGAGTTAATACCGTTGATATGCGATCCGTAAGAAGTATGTTAGGTGTGACATTGAATGATAGGATTAAAAATAGCCTTATAATGGATGTTATGACATGAGTGTAGGTGGCAAAAGTGAGTGGCAGTGTTGGTAGGAGAACGCCCTAGGAGAACTTATATCGATCATATTAGTGGCTCATTAAAAAAGGGTGATATAAGGAGCACCCATAACCGACGAGCATGTATGCGTAGATGTATGAATAAAGCGAGAGAGGTGTGCCAGGATCGCGCCAAATGGAAATCCATGATCTTTGCCTATCCCTCTGGGTTACGAGCGTGAGCGCATATTTATTTATAGCATCATAGTCTAGGACGGTGTTTTATTAACAAGCCCTAGAATTGTTTATCTCAACGACAAACAGCACTACACCTCGAATATCAGCAAGTTGACACTCAAAGCAACCGAATTCCGAAAAATTTCATTGAAATTTGTTCAAACGAGTTTAAATGAAAAGGGGTCAACAATATGGAGTACACTAAAATTCTTTGAATATTTTAGTAACTCTCACAATGTTTATGTATACGTAAATAACTGAAATAACTTAACTATGTGGAACAATAATTTCTGTTTTCATTAACACGGTTTTATTAGCTTAGATTATCTATGTAACAGAATTTAATAGTTATTTATTGAGCTGAACCCCTATATGTAGACAGCAAATTAATTCTATAAAGCTTTGTGAATAGTTAAATAAATAATCTTCAATTTAATAGAGGTAGATGCCTTAGCCACTGGTTTTAAAATATACATTCATTCAACTCTTCACTGAAAAATATAATATCCTATATTTTTCAGTGAGAATTGTAGTAGTAGTGGCCGTCTGATCCCAAACTAAGCAGAGCTTGTACTATGGAAACCTTATCTGGCTCTCTGATATACTAAATATAGTAATTTTCTTTCGTAAATACATAGTAAAATAGAAAATTATACTCAGACTCAAGACAAACAAACATGTTCATGCACACAAATATCTGTCCTGAAAAGCAAGTACCTTAATAACCACGCTAACCGGCTCGTCCAGACCATAAGTTACAATAATCGTTTGAAAATCTTATACTCTGTAACGGCGCTACATACAGAAGATTCTTTTGTTTAGAGATTAGAAGTTCAGTTAAACATAAAATAATAGCGACAGCTTTCATCTACGCGGCGTTAATACTTACTTCACTCACCTTAGTGAGTTTAAAGATGCTAGAACGTATTTAAAGATTTGTGCTGTGGTTATAATATGTAAAAAATATAATAAGAAAACTAACTTAAACGTCGAAAGTTCAACCAAAAGCCTGTAGAGTAAAAATATATTTTTTAATCTAATAAACCTATGTCCGGAATGTTAATTTACACTAAAACTTTATATAAGGATAATCCCTTAACCATAAAACTTAAACCCAAGTATTTTCTCAACTGCAATTTTTAAAATGCAATACATCGGTTTTAGCTAACCAAAAATTTGTAGACAATAGTATTGTTTGTTCAAAAATAATATTGTACAGTGAAGCTCGCTTTTTTGCAGTCTGTGCCTTTTAAAAGTGATTATTCTCCTCCCATTGTATGCATAAAAATATAAACAAAAAAAAACGTTTACTTCAAATAAAGGTAGTTAATTTAAACCGTGCAAATTCCATTCCCTAGTACAGAATCCCTCTCTATTATTACTATTCCTAAACAATTTCTAATTTAATAATTGGGAGTGGGAATTACCGTGATAAAATATAAACAGTTATTTACATTAACTAATAGTAATTGAAATATATACATACTTACTGAAAACTAAAAAAAATATCCAAATTTGTAAATTCATATGTCTGTACACCAACAATACATACATATAAATGACCTTACGAAGTAACGGAGTAATAATAATTCAAATTTGTCGGTCAACTAATCAAAGCGGAATTCGCCCTAACGACGAGGGAATGTTATTCACTGAGGGTTGAATTTTTGTTTGGATAAATTCATGTTAAAAAAATAATCATTAACTATAACAAATAGTTCATGGAGCTTTTTGGATGGAACAAATAGGTGTACTAGATTAGATTAGATAGATTTCTAGGAATACACCATCTGTATAAAATTACTTAACACTGGTTGGCCTTATTTATCGTCTTTTAATAGATAAACTCATTATTACCTTCCTATATAGGGGCAAGTCACACCAGAATTAAGAACATCACTTGTACAACGTGTGCACAATAACATAGGACTTGCGTGGAATAACACATCGGCCAACTTTCTTTTGTATACTGTGCAAGCATTCCGCTGTGACGTCATCAGACTCACGTGAAATGTAATTGTACTTGATTAGTAGATAATTTAAATATTTATACCGACCAAACCCAAAATCCTAGAACTCAAACGATAGCACCAGACACACTATTTTGAATTAAAGGTCGGAAGCTACGAGCGACGTGTATGTCATCTGTATTTACTTACGTATGTGTCTTGTTTAATAACGCATAAAAATAATACCAAATGAATTTAATATGTTTACTATCTACGAAATAAAGATATATACTGTTTTATATGTTGTTATTAAAACTGTACCTATTAACTTTCTTGCAAGCTTTCTAACGTACCTAGTGTTTTCTAACATACCGTCTAATTAAATAATAAGATAATTGCTGATGGTGCTGGATTCTCAGAGCTGAATATCAAACAAGAAAACGATTAGCCTTTGTCTCTTGACCAGGGCGCATGCAAATGTGCCGAAATGAACTATCGGGATCCTCAAAAAGGCTAATCGTTGTAAGAATCCCGTTTCTTATAAACATTATATTACCTTAATTAATTACAACTGAATATATTTTAAAGAGAATAGTAATGAACACCGATGTTTTAGATATAGGATGTGACCTCTCGTAATATGTTCCGTGCCAAGCCACAATGATAATGATTAAGCTAGTCGATTTCTTGTTCACAGTTCGGCAGGAGAACGAGCGCATGATGCACGACGCGCTCCAGGTGGGAATCGTAAATCGCACCCAGTCGTCGGAGGCATTTCGCTGACGCCGCGCTATTCCCCGCGCCCACGGCTCGATAACATCCGACCGGCCGCCGCCCCACCGGAGGAGCCGCCCGACTTGGGGCCACCGGACTTGGCCCCGACGGCACCAAATCCAGAGGCGAATAACTCCGACACAACCAACGGCTATGCAAAGTTCGGACTCCAGCTACCGGTGAGGCAAACCCCAGCGGGCCCTACATGAATGCTTCTACGCTAAGCATCACCGGGTCTGCTTCGTTTGTTTCCATTAGTTGTGGTGTTAGATGAACGCACAAAATGCCAGTGAATAATGTTTATTTCTCGACGAGCGAATCGCTCAATTTGCGTATCGAGTGCAGAAAGTTTTATCTTAGTATGTATGACATATATAATATTAAAGAACGAAATGTTATTTGTTGGAAAATATCTGTATGTATAAATATGATAAAAGACAGTATCTTATCCCGTGATAGCGTAGTAAATAGTTTGTATGTGTATTTACATGTCAATGGTAAGATTTTAATATGTGTCCTTATAATGTTGAAATAAAGTCACCCCTTAATGAACAGCTCTTTTTAGAATTTTTGACGTAATCGGTACTGAAAAAAGCGTTAAATAAAGCTTAAGAAATTTACAATAAAAGAATAATCTGTCCCGGTATCCAGGTCTTTTAAAAGTTTTTACGAAGATGTGAAATCTAAAAATATGTATACGTATTACAGTATGGTTAAGTAAACAAAATTTTTACCTTTCATCATGTACAATCTGTATATAAGCTTCTGGAAATAATTTAATCTTCACTTAAATCAGCAGCACAAACATACTATGAAACGTCAATGTAATTCACACAAACATGTTATGCAACCTCAATGTAATTCACATAATTATGTTATTAAATTATAAACATTATGTAAGATACAAAACGTAACTTCTAAAGTAAAGTAAGTTACACTACCATTTAAATTAAAGCCTATTAATGTTGTTAACTAGCGTTATGTGTTAAAATAAGTGTGTTTAAGGCTTATAAAATAATATAAAATT
>JWHW01037180.1:370214-384933 GCA_000931545.1 Papilio glaucus | reverse complement strand
ACGTCAATGTAATTCACATAATTATGTTATTAAATTATAAACATTATGTAAGATACAAAAAGTAACTTCTAAAGTAAAGTAAGTTACACTACCATTTAAATTAAAGCCTATTAATGTTGTTAACTAGCGTTATATGTTATTGAATGCTTAAAATATATGTGTGTAAGGCTTATAAAATAATATAAAATGTTGCATACTATGTTTTCTTAAATGAAAATGATTTTGTTACAGCGACGAATATTCTTTGTTATTATTGTTAAACATTCAAATCTCTATTATTATTAATTTCTTCTGTAAGATTTTGATGCGTTATTACACAAAGGATCATCAAAGGAAACCTTAAAGACCTTTCATGTTCTAAATTCAGTCCAAAGAGCTTTCAACACATTTATATAAAAAAATTAAAATAAGAGCTTCTTGTAAGTTAGTTGTAAACGATGTTAAAACATGCAAGCTTTTAGATTGTGAAGCTTAAGATGTTACGTGTACTGTATAATCCGTAGTTTTAATGCATTCCTCGAATCGGTGTTTCTCTTTCTGTTAAAACTCTGTTAGCAGCGAATTAGAATAATTATAACGTCATACTTTTAGATATATATATCGCTTTATATGTATGAGATCCGACTGAAAATATTACACTCCCGAGTTTTAGAAAGAAAATTGAAAAAGATTAATCAACCATAAGCGTTACAATAGAATTTTGTATAGCAACGATTCATACGTTTTATAACGCTGAAACCCGAAATTTATTGTCATTTAAAAATAATATATCCGTAGTATTAACAATGACAAACTCCACATCATCATAGACTTCTACCAAACTAAAGTATAAAATATGATCATTCCTTCCTTGGTCAAAACCTCATTATAACAATGATACGGTATTCTTTTATTATAATCACGAACAAACAAGTTACAAGAAACTAAAACAATACGGCTCATCATAAAAACGATTCTAAAAAAGTTCACAGTCTACATACATATTTCATGATATCCATTGTAAAAATGAATATTTCCGTGTGTTCTTGATTCTTAGACGTGTGTTATCCATTTAGATCAAATGTATACATGATGGATGTGGGAGGTAAATTGTTCTACATTTTTTCGGTAAAAATACAAACATGAAAATATACAACCAATATCAGTTTTAGTTCGGATACAAATCTACAAACTAAAAAGTATTTGATAAAATCGCGATGTCCGAATTCCTATTAAAATATTGTAACCAAGCGACGAGATAAGCACTATCCCACCTGATGTTAAATGGTGATGTGGTCAAAGGATGATGCGCACCAGTTGTCATTCTTCTCTTGGTACGTCCAATGATCAAATATCGTTTCAGTCGATCGCGCGGTATATCCACGAAAAACGGATGGAGATCAGCCGTAAGACTAAACGTCTGATGGTAGAATGTAAAATAATGGATGTATATAATTTATGCTCATCGTAAATAACAATTTGAACTAGCACGAAACAATGAGACCGAAGGCGTCGTCTCCTTCCCATTTCCATTCTTTTCGCAACGCATCTACTACACGCGTAATTGTTGGGGACGTTGATTGATACCGGTTGTCATACAACATCAGTTAGCCAACTTACTTCTTTGTATGTTATAAAAATAAATGATAAACCTTTTCAGGATGTTACAAGCTCCACAAAGTTTGAATAGCAAAGCACTGATACTACAATGTGTTTGTCCAAGGTCTCTTGTTTGAAGAGATGATTTTGGGCCGAGTAATTTCAACTAATAATGTCTACTAATATTTGGAGGTAAAAATACAGGACATCTATTACAAAAACTTCTATTATAGACATCGGTTTAAAACAGTATATGATCAAATTTGTCACTGCCCTATTATTTTCCATATTACCAAAACAATAAGTAAAAAAAGAAAAATGTTAAACACTTTTATCAATACAATTCGTAAAGTTATAGTAATTTTGGAAACTACGTGTATACCATATTATTGGAAACTGCTAGTTGTTACTGACATTATAATTACTATTAATAAATTAAGATAAATCATAAATGTCATTAATGATTTCGATTATAGATTTTGCGATAACTTAATTAACCGCAGGAATAATTTCTTTACTAAAACATATTAATTTAATAACCATTAAAACGAGATACGCAACACAACCCAACCTAAGGTGATACTGTCTATCAACGTCTTTAAAAATGTATCATAATCTCGGAAATGACGAAACAGAGTCAAGACCTTAGATGAACTTTACTTTATTTCACAACAAGATAGAATTTTTGCAAAGTTTTTAGTTTACAAAAGTTTACGTTAAAATTCGTAAATTACAAAATATTTTCGAAAAACAATTTTTTCTCACATTAAGTACTATATTATTTTTTATAACATTAACCACACGATTTCCACAAAACCACAACATTTCCGATGAAAGTATAAAAAGTAAACCACCATGTATGTTAAAAGACGTTTGATTGTTTAAAAAATTCTATCTTCCTGTGAAACAAGGTAGCTGAAAATAATTTCCAAGTAATTAAACAGGACCTATACCTATATATTAAAGCGTTAGCACGAGGATGTAATGAATTTTATAGTTGTTTGTTGTAAATGTCGGTTTTAATTATCTATTTTACAAAAATAAAAAGTGTTTAATAAAATGTCTTTATAAATAAATACATTGCGTTTTAATAATAATGTTATAAAAGAAAAGTTCTACTTACTTGACCACTCATCCTTCCCTCTTTAGACATCCGCAGCTGGATTTGGCCCGTACCAACGGACGCGCGAGTCGATGGTCAATGTCGGTAAGTACACAGTACACAGTAAGTATAAGACAAATCCACAGTATTTTATAAGGTTGAGGGAAAAGTTTCTTCGCATTTTATTTGAAAAATCAAAACCATTTTTTTATCTGTTACATCAAAATTCCCTAATTGAAAACGCTTAAACCAACTTTGTACTACTCTTGCTGACACTGCATTGGGTTTATTAACGTCACAAACGCGGCTTTTTCTTATTTGTAATAAAATTTTAAAAGTATCGAATTTCACTCATTTTGACAGGAAAAAAAAAACAAATGAAAGCTGGAAATAACATTTTACAAATTTTTTTTTTGCAATGTAACCTTTTAATGTCAGATCATGTCAAATCCAGCCAGATACAAATAGTACCCAAAGAGATTTTGTGCGATTGATTTTGTAATATGCGATTTTTCCCCGGCCTAATATCATTATATTAATAAGAACAGCGAATTTTAAGAATATTGTGAGCCGGAGGTATGTGATTTTTGGGATTTCAGTTAATTTACATAATATCTGAAACCTTCCTCGGGAATAATTTCTGTCAATTAGTAAGAAAGGAATAAAAATCGGTTCAATAATAATAATAATAATTGAAAGTTAGAAAGAGCCAAAACAATAAATGGGGATGTGATTCTTGACCGTTAAATTTCATTGTATATCACAATCATCAAATCACAAATCGTGCACTGGAATTTTGTTTTGATTCTACTGTGTATAATAAAGAAATGACATTTCAAGGTTCTGTGATGATTTTTACTTATAAAAATTCAACTTTTTTATGTTTGTGTCTGAAAAACATGAAAAGTAGTTGATGAAAGACCGGATTTTTTTACACAACGTTGCATTTTAATAAAAGAGTATATCTTTGTACATTTCATTTCGAAGTTTACATTGAAATGGGGATTTCTGAGCTTATTGCGAGATTCAATGATGCATTTTCACTGTAAATCGATGTTCGCTAGAATTCTTTTAGAATACTTTCCTAATAATCTATATCAAAATTAGCCTTGACAAACCGTGACAGATCTAGTAGATATTTTTCCTTAGTATTGCCATAGAAATAGTAGTCTCTTTTGTGGTTTATTATTTTGATTTTTTTTTCTAGATTGTTCATGGAATAGTTTTATATTGCTAGAAATAGAGTTGTTCTCTACAGCTGAGGACTTCCTAAGGCTGGGGGTGGATGAATGGAAGGCTAGAATTTGATACCATATATGAGGTGAAAGCATTGATTTTTTTACTTTGCAATAAATACTTACAAGAATAGTACTAATGTCTGCTACTCTGAAGGGTAGGCAGGGATTGCGGATTGACATTTGGCACGATCCTAGCATATACCTCTCTAGTATTTTAATACCTTCTTTCTTTAGTATGTCACCAATCTGGTCTGGCATAACTTCATCGATTAATTTTCCTGCTAATACTGACACTTTTGCAACATAAATTAACTTGTGTATTAAATATATTACATTACATATTTTTAAGCGATATAAAAAATGGGACGTATTAAGTTGGGGCCACAGTTCGGCCACTTAAGCGGGGTCAATAGGACGTACTTCTTACGTCATACAGCTCTAAGCGAGCTCAAGTTATCTCTCAAGACAAGAAGGTAGTAATCGCTGAGAAAATAACGATGAGAAATGACCGAATATTTGCTGTGTTTCGCCTTTCTTTTCATACGGTCCAACCCACACGTATAAAAGCTATAGACAGATATAATGGTTACGGTGAAGGATGTCTACATCGTTGATCTTCAAATCGCTTTCAAGAATGTCTTTAAATAGAAATTGAATTTGCTACGATCTTAACTTAAAATTATTGATGTGCCTAATTTAATATAAGTGCAAATATGAACGAATTTATGCAACTAATATATTTGCGACAAACATGACAAGTTGGTACACAATTCAACAAGCATAAGAA
This sequence comes from Papilio glaucus, assembly GCA_000931545.1. Lineage (NCBI taxonomy): Eukaryota > Metazoa > Arthropoda > Insecta > Lepidoptera > Papilionidae > Papilio > Papilio glaucus. The sequence goes on along the minus strand of JWHW01037180.1, from coordinate 380,228 downwards.
TTGTTATTTAATCTTAGTGCTACAGTGACTCTACTACTCTGATTTTCAATAAGTCTCAAAGTGATAATTTAATATTACGTAATAATTAACTTTATACGGTAATTTTCAGCGGTAGGACCATACAGCGCCGGCAGTCGTTGCATGGACCAGCGAGAGTGAAGGATTATGACCTCACAGAATACCAACGTGGGGAGAAGTGCAATATATTTGTGCGTTTTGTCTGTGTCATGTGCACTGGAGAGTCAGAGACCTAATCAAAGGGATTGGGTCTTTGGCCATCCCCTCCTTCTCTCTTCTTATCTATCACCTCCTATCTTATATAGGCTGGAAAGGCGGCAATAAGCCCGTAGTATAATGTACAGGTTTTGGCTATAGTTTTAGGCAACCCTTCTCTATCATACATAAATAATCAAACTATTAAAGATATACATTTGATTAAATGTTAATAACATAACGCAATATGTTTAAAATTCAAGTTATATCCAAACCTTTTAAAAGATTCCTGACAGAATTTTGTTTATACATAGAGATTGCACGAGCGTACGTAATTACTTTTTATTGTGCACGTTGAATACTGGCTGTGTACGTCACTGTGTTGTGTCATTGGAGACAGGAATTTCTTTCGAGTAGTAAGCGTGCCATCAACCCTTATTTTCATATGAAATAAATCTGATTACTATGTTTACTGCACTATTATGTGTGACATGTGGGTCTTGATACCACATTTGAATCATAAAAAGTGAGGGACATGCGTAAAATGTATCTATCTACCTAGCTAAGAATGAAGATCGTCTAGCGTAGGCGATCTTCATTCTCGGCTCATTCGTCGTCATTGCTTGAAAAACTCGTCGAAAAGTGCTTTGACAAGTTACGAATTTTCTGTTCCATTTTCCCTTTAAATTTATATAAAGATTTTAATTACGTTTCTTATACTTTATTAGATTTAATTTAAAACTCATTTTATGAATATAGAAATAGAAAAATCCTTAAGACTGTATTGACGAGTAATAAAGCTATAAGTCAATTTAAAGAAACAAATCGAGTTAAAAACGTTGTTTGTTAGCTAAACCACCAAACGCCTTTGGTTAGTAAAATGATGATAAATGATTTGGATAATAAAACGATCTTTAAAAAGTGATTTATTGAACATGATTGTTAAAACAAAAACGTTATACCAAAATAATGTACATACAGTAAGCAAATATAAAGCGAGAGTTCTATGAAAGAGCTTTTAAGCCATAGTTTTAAATTTAGTTTGTCATGTCACAAAAGTTTCACCAACGAGCTTAATATGAGTGTCCTTTATACTGACTGCCTATCGGATGTAACTTATTGCTTCTGTTGCAACGGATATCGTGTATGTATGTATTTCTTTCATAGTATAACATATTTTTATATTCACTAATGGTAATTTTATAATGGAACTAGCAATCCTCCCCGACTTCGCTTGCCTAAACGTAGAGTTCAGGTTACTCGCTGGTATCTGTTAGCGATTTTTTTAAAAATCTCTTTAGTAGTTATTGGGTTAATGGGAAAAAAAATAAACTATCAAATCTTTTCCCTTTACAATTATTGAATAGAATAGCATAGATAAAATAATGGTGAGTGAATATATTATTGTAGCAGATTTATGAAAAAAGATATACCTTCGTAAATATTCGGAAAATTATTAAAATTTGATTTAAAGTATACACCCGCTATCATTATAGAAAAACGGCCTTTTCTGAAGATAGCGTTCCGCATTGGCTTTTGTGAAATACATGAAGACGATTATACCTTTTAAGACAAGTAGGTCTGACCTACTGGCGACGACGACGGCGACGTGGAGCTTCCTGTGGAAACTCAGCCGCGCTTAGAAGTGACATAATTAAGCACTTTGATGACGTCATACGCGTATTGCAAACGCTGTTTTATTTCAACGTTCGAAAGACGGTTAACAATAACTAAATAAAAATAGTATAGATAAAACCAAATAACACGTTGTCGAACGCAGCCACGCCGCTTAATGGACGCCGAGGCGTAGACAATATATGTAAATATTTTGTGTTCATTGGGTGTTAAAATAATTAATTAATTAAAAATAAATTTAATGGCACTAATGTTATGATCCTTTTATAATAATTTACTATCTTTATTATTACATTTTTAACTAAATGAGTGTGCTTTCTTCTTTACTCATACTCAAAATTGAATAAAATATATTAATGTTAGTCAAACAGATTTGGATTGAGTAAAATTTAGTGATTCAAATCGTCATCAATGCTGAGAGATACGAAGTTGTAATGTACCGTACCGTAAGAGTAAAATTAAATTTTTAACAAAAGCCCTCATCCCAACCGAAGGCTAAGGAGAAATAAAATCGCCGGCTGTCTTTTACATTGAACATAAATGAAAACGTCTTCTTTATTTTAAATATTATTAACTAAATACGATAGTTTAAATATACATATGATAGACATTTATATTCCAATAAGTCATTTCTTTATATGTGACTTTTTATTTATTTATAGATATCGTGAAAACAAACGTTATAATATTTTTTGTTTCTTTACTTAATTGTATTGCAGAAAAACTGAAATGAAGTTAAAAATTCGTCCATTCGTTGTTTTACTTTAAAAAGATACATCATTTGAAAGCAGTAAAAGTACAAAAAAACGACTTTAATTCACGATAATCCTGAATAACTCTGAAACCCTTTATCGGATCGGGATAAATGGGAAAAATTTGGGAACAAGAACAATTATATATAAAGAAATCAAAATCGATTCATAAATGTCGAAGTTCTAAAGTAACCGACATAACAACAAGCGAATGAATCAAACCATTTTTAATTCGGTTAAAAATAACTACGTATTTATAAAAATATAATATTCTTTGCATGCTAAGCATCGGCAGTGAGGAGTCCTAAGTTAAATATTTTCGCAGAACATGGATCATGCACAAAGCTTTCTATTCTATTTGCATAAATTACCATTTATAAAGTAATATTCTTACTTGGGTCTACAATTTAACAATGGTAGAGCCCACAAAAACTACATCTGTTGCACGAATGAGGAGCCGGAGGTCTAATTCTACTCTCTTCCTCATCCTGTGCATTTACAATAAATAGGGGACTCGGAGAAGGATTTAACCGGGGTGGGTATAAATAGGAAAAAGAAATATTATTTCCTCTGTCCATTAAAGGTAGGCAATGCATCTGTCACCTTCTATTATAAAAACAAGAAACAGAATAACACAATAACAGAAATGAATATCAACTTTTAAAACCTATTAAAAATAGGTAATAGTGACGTCAAAGAAAGTTTTGCACAGGCGAGACGACGCAACAGCACACTCAGCTTGAGCTTAAATAGGCCTGACCTAGTGACGTCATAAAACATTTGTGAATACTCGGGCGCGTTACAGTCCTACATAGTTACAAAGTGTATTATAACCAATGTTGACACTTTCACTAAACATACTGAAATTGTTTTAGCTTTCATTTGTGCATATTATTAGTATTAAATAACATAGTGTAAAGTTCATTTTCGAAGAGAGAGTAGAAAAATCATAGAAACAAACTGAAATAGTTGTCGTTACCCACGTTACACCGAAGTTAATAAATCAAAAATGGGATATGCAGCAAACCTATTACGGGTAACGACAGAGTGTAGAAAAAATCTGTTTTTTGAAAAACACATTCGGACTAAATAAGTATAAAGTCGTATACTAGTTTATTAATATAGAGTACAACTATAATTATTTATTCAAACAAGCAATTATTAATTTATGTAACCAATAAACCTGACTGATCGCATCATTTTTTATATAGATAAAATTTATTTTATCTAATCCACACTTTTCAAAATCAGTCAACCCGTTTAGACTACAGGAGATCGCAATAACAAAAACATTATCGTGCCGTGAGTTGGGCAAACAATGGTAAAATATGTATATAAAAATAAGAAATGCAAAAGAAAAATCATATTCCATAGTATTTATGCCACATACTTAATCGTGTTAATTCAGTTAAGGTCTCGTTATTGTGAGAAATAATAAAGTGCCAATAAATCTCTTCAAAACATGTACACAATAAGGCACTCAGTGGCTGGCGATGGGTAAGCACGTACTTGTGTAAACGTCACGCCCCTGTAAGTGAGTGCGTGTGAACATGTAAACTTTTTGTGGAAGACATTGATGTAAATGCTGTGATGAATGTCTACCGCATGCTGCGTTCTCGTTTTAAATCGATGGCTTCTAAAAGAGTACACAAGAGAGTGTAACGGCGAGTCTCACAAAAAGGGATGCGCCCGATAAATAATGCTCCTCGCGACATTAACACAAAAATGATATTGTCGTCAGCATTAACCGATCGGGTAGATAATTGAAACAAACAGCCCTTCGGGAATGCTCGCATTGCGATCAGTGTCAATACTCAGATATTTCACCCCGAGAGAGCAATCAATCTGAAACATTGCTCTTTTTTTGTATTTGCGAGAGACAAATGAATTCGATTTGTCACGTACATTTATACTTGTCCTCCATAATCGTAGAATTAACGTGATTTATTCATATTTAGTAAGCCGCCAGGTTTTCTATGAGATAAAATATAAAATTAAATAAACCAAGGATATAAATGATACAAAGGGTGAGTAGGCTTGGAAAGTCCAGGCATTAAAATCAATTATCTGAGTCACGCTAAATTAAAAAAAAAACTTAAAGTGTGTGTGTTTATGTGTGTACATTTTCTAAACTCACGATAATGTTTGTCACGTTTAATTTAAAATAAAAAAATAGACTATTATTTTTGTAAAAAGTACTTTTTTCTTTACATACGAAAATTCAGAATTGTTCTTTTTACTTTTCACTTCAATCTCATAGGACAGAGATGTGGCTTCTTGATTAATGGAGGACGAGGGCTGGGCGACGGAGCGGAAATTATCTGTCAGTCGACTATGACATGCATACCTGCGATATCGACGGGCCACTGATACGCACCATCGGCACCTAGATAGTATTACATTAAGTATCACACTAAGATATTGTTTTTTTTTTAAAGACAAAAATATGAATAGCTAATATATCAAATATGAATTTTCGGCCAAGGAGCGTACATACATATAAGTATATGTATACGTATATTTATATCCTGAACCTATGGGCTAGAAAAGCCGATTTCAGCTTCGATTCTCAAGAGACGTCAAAATTTGTGTGACTTTTTCTAACACTCTGAACTTTATAGCTCCCTAAACTTTTTTAAGTAACGAGCTTAAAAGTGATTAGTACGTATATATACCTTATTTTTAATCATCGTTTCAGCCGGCATTCGTCCACTGCTGGACGAAACTTTTGTAGCGATTCAGTGGGGGACCACTGTACGCCACAAAAGGAGGTCCCCCGCCCCCCTCATCCAACTTCACTGGGCTCCGGCAACCTTCACCAGAATCTCTATTTATAAATATATAGTTTTATTTTACCCCTTACTTTTTTTTGTTGATTTTAATTCATATTTTATATTTATACAATAATTTTATTTCCACACTTATACCATTCACAATTACCACAAAATATCCAAAGATGTTGGTAAAGGCAATGTGAGCTAGTGTCAGTTTCACGTAGCCAATGTAATCGGATTCGACAAGAAATGACCGACAAAATTGACCAATCGTAGGGTCCCTAATAGATTTATGTTCGTGTAGCACACGATTCGTACGTCTACTGTTTCGTAGAAACATGAATATTGCGCAAAACTTGTTCGTGAATATTTTGTTGTAAAACTATGTGGTGTATATCTGTTTTGTGTAGAATAATTACTTAGAACTGTGCTACTATTTCCCTTTATAATGCTATTTTCCTGTCATGTATCCTAGCAGGACCGTTCATAAGTTAATGTTATTCAATAGCGAATGACTGGACGCGTTATTTTTAATGACTTTATTTTTCTTTAAATCTTATTATATATCTTAAAACTCCGCAAAATTCCCAAAAACAAAAACATACAACTACAAATCTTTGGAAGCAGAGTCGAATTTAATGCTGTGAGGGATTTTTAAGGCAAAGGTTTAAATTAAGTCCGTCATACTGAAGTAAGAATACAATCCGCTTTGTGGGTTTTATCTATAATTACATGACTTTATGAAACGCAGAATCTTTTCATAAAAGGACTCCGATCAAGCTGTCGCCCCGAAGCTGAATGAAGCATTGTTGGTTCTTTCTTTTATTTCGTCAAGCTTTGTAAAAACAATCTTCAAGCCGACTATCATCGCTAAGCAAAAACAGAAGGTTTTTTCGAACGTGTTATTTTTCGGAAGATGTTTTACTTACATTTAACGTTATGTTACACAATATAATACACACAATATAATATCTAAGAAAAAACATGAGTACATATCAATGATACGTCACACTTCCCAATATTTTCTGTATTTATTCGCAATTTTGAAATACTAATTGGCTATTCATAAGAACAAGTCAATTTACACGTAACTTTTCCCCTTTGTAATCAAATTTGTTAGATGCTCTTTAATTAAAAACTTTCAAATAGCATACAATTTGATATTTCTTTTTACATTTACAAGTTTCTGTGACAAGACAAATTACTTAGTTCAAGCTTAGTTAATTACGGATACATTTATTATAAAGTACTATTTATTACTATTTCAGGAATTCATGCAGTTAGGCTGTCCTTTTGGTTATTACTACAGTTTTCTGTTTTTAGGTATAGTGCAAACATTACCGCGTTCTGTTCTTTAACGGTGCCTTGACTAATGAATTAAAGATATATAAAACTTCTGCAAATCGGATACTGTCAAGGTTTCGGAGGCTCAGTCTTCTCCCTAATCTACCTCTCTCCCTTTCGTTTAATTCAAAGTTCCGGAGGCCCATTCTTCTCCCTCCTCTCCCCTTCTCCCTTTCGTTTCAGTTGCAACTCGTCTATTTTTTTGTGAATTTTGATGCGTATGGTTTGAATATTAGAAAACACTATTAAAATTTCAATTTCTCATAAACTATAGAAGTTTATTTAAAACGTTAAGCGTTAACCCTTTTTAATGAGTGCTCTGGTATTATGTCTGTAAGGCTATAATCGTGTTTTCGTGCGATTCGTTCAATATTCTATTATGTGGTATTGCTTGTTTTCTTTTTTTATCTATCTAAGAACATACTTTATCCTTTAATATCACCTTGCAAAAATAATAATTATTAAATATAAATGTTACCATTTGCTTTAATCTTTCTACTTTAACACCTATTCAAGACAACAAGTTTTCGTTTGGAATAGATTCCGAAGATTGTTTTTTTTTTCATTCGTAAGTAATATTTAATTTAGTGCTGTTATAGTAGAACGAAGGTTCATAAAGGAGATAAAACTTAATCAAGAAAGGCTTATATGCAAGTTATTAAAAACTTTTCATTACTTAGCTGCCGGCTGAAGTCGAGGACTAGCTGAATTTTCTTTTCCCTTTTTTTATATTTACAACGAGACGATCAGGACGTTCACCTTAATTAAACTTCTTACCACTACAATGTGAAGCTAATCGTGATTGTTCTATACAATATCATGCATACCCTTGACTACACTCGTCTACTTGAGCTTCACCTTGATATGCTGATGATGATACGTATTTTCATTACGTCCATTGCCTTTTGGAATGCATTATCGTTATCACACTACGGATGATTTGAAGACTAGGCGACACGGTTGTGAAGACATTTTCTTCGCTTCGCTGTATCATTGTGAAATTTGATACTAACAAAAACTTATGCACCGATATTATTGACTAAAGCGTCCGTTTTGCATTATGAAGTTTAGCGAAACGTTCTAAATGTTTTTTTTTAGGTGATTCTACTCTAAAAATAGTAACTTACCAAATGTTGTACCACCCGAACCGTATCATATTTAGAAAATATTAATCTCGTTAAAAAACGTATATTCAGCTGACCTCAATTCGATAAAAAAGCGGGAGAATACTTTTTATGAAATGTTAAGTCGCTTGTGACTTTTGTTTCTGAGTAGGTTATACTGTAGGCTGGGCGTGATTTAATTACTTGCCTTGTGCGGTATCACCTTGATGAGGGGAGACGTGTGACGTCATTAAGTCGGTACGAAATTAATAATCTCAGCGATAGTGCTAAGATACTTCGCTAATTACGTCTCCCTTATTTTGAATATTTCTACCGTATCACACGAAGCCTAAGAAATGTTTTATATTTATTGATATTTTTTGAAAATAGTTATTTCTACGAGTCGATGGATTGTACATCATACCAATATTTATTCGAACAGAAAAGATTAATGCAGAGATCTGATTCATCTATTGGTGTTCAACCGAGCGGACGTTCCCTTTATTTGCGGAAAACAATAGACCGAGGTTCAATTCCGACTACACTCGATCCAATTAATTTGTAAATAACAGATTGAAGATCGGTCTTTCCAACTTAGTACATAATTATCTTTTTTTGTAAGCCTAATGTATTTTCGAAAATAAAACCTTATTTTTTAATTATGATCAACCAAGTTTTAAGTAACGGTTGCTCAAAATAAAAAAGTAACGTTAATAATTCAATTTGTCTGGAGTCATTTTCATAGTGGTAGAGCCCGCAACAACAACATCTGTTGCACAAATGGGCCGGCTCGACCGGTGCAATACCACGACCCCATAGAAAACAGGCGTGAAGTAGAAGTACTCCGCGTTTCGTCTGATAGTGAGGTGCCGGAGGCGTAATTTCAGTCCTCTTCTCCTCCCCACCCTTTCTCCATAAGGATAGGATGGGAACGGGAAGAGGATTGGAGGAGGAGGGGGTTAACGGGGAAATGGAAATATCCTTTTTCCTGTCTATGTCCTTTAAAGGTAGGCAACGCATCTGCAACACATGTGTTTGTTGCGGATGTCTATAGGTAGTGCTCACTTAACACCAGGTGATCCGCTAGCTCGTTTGCCGCCTACTCCCATAAAAAAAACACCTCTGGAGTTATAATTTGTCTGGAGTTACATATGATTATATATATTATTGTATTATATCATTTTCATCTTAATGGGTAAGCCAACGACATGATACGCTAATAGCACATTAAATAAAATAGTCATAAAAGGAAATACAACGTTCCTATTCTGTAAGCCATTTCTTCTTCAATAAAGAAACTAGAATAGGCATAACGAATCATTTAACTTCAAGGTATTCACATAATTATCCATTCCTGGCTAACGTTTCGCGTAAAACTGTTGTGTGCTAAAAGCGAATTGCGTCGTATCCAGAAAATACGCCATTATTTTTCAACGTACCGAAAAAGTAAAATCTCTAATGAGCAGAGAAGTAGGGATATACAGAATTATTTTACCTTTTCCTATCGTTCGCCTTTCCCGTCAAAACTTCTCCCCTTAACTCATCAAAGGATGAGAAGAAGGATTAGAAAAGGGAATAGAATTAGGTCTCGGGCGCATAAAAGTATAAAGAAATAGTGGATTTATTACTATTTTTGGTTATTTTTGTATAAAAACTGAAATATGTTTACAATAAAATAGATACGTGTACCTGTAGCGAGGATTTTAATTGTGTTGTTTACAAAATATAATTAAGCGGGTGGTAACCACGTAATAGGATTTTGAACAGACCGCGCGAGCGTGGGCTGGGCTGTTGAATGTAAATTGTAAAGTACACTAAGCTTAATTAAATGTTTTCTAACATCAAGCGTTTAATGGAAATTTGAAAATTGGCTATAAAATACTTTCAAACATTCGTGAATTTTATCCACATACTAGCGACCCGCCGGGGTTTCGCACGGATATCACAAATTTACGCATATTTTTTCCGGTTGTAATTAAACTATCACATCTTCTACAACAAACATCGTCATTTCGGCCAATTTACGCTTTATTTTATTTTTTTTATTTAAATTGCACAAAAGTCTATAAAGTAGCTAATGATATAAAATCTATATATAATCTATGAAAATGAAAAAGAGTTCGACTAAACTGTTCCTAATACAGATAAGGATATTGCTGACGCATGTTGAGCTAATTGTTCACCCGAACCTAT
>JWHW01037180.1:317875-360546 GCA_000931545.1 Papilio glaucus | reverse complement strand
AAAAAATATTAATTTTTAAAATTCTTCTTGTATTTTCTATTGAAACCACCCAAGGGTCATATTCTTAGTAAAATTAATAAGTAAACCATTAAAATGCCTTCAATTTTTTTTAAATGTTGAGCAATAGAGGCCATCATCTCCCTGCCCTTTTCCCACTCATGTGGGGTTGAAACAATATGATTGTAGTCCATATTGTATACTGTTTTGGCTACAGTTTTTACGGCCAGCCGCCTGCCTGACGCCAACCCTCCTCGAGAATTGAGCAATAGAGGCCAAAATCGTTTAACATTTTAAAATGTTGAACTATCTAGCCCTTCAACAAGACGGACTGACAATTTGGACAAGGTCACATACTTGCACTGGATCAGGTCGATGTTTGTGGCTATCCTTGGGGTACGCCTACGTCAGTAACTGTTTATTAGCTGATAATGTGATGGTAATGTATCTACCCAGTAATTAGGCAGCCATTTCGTCGAAGGTTAAAGTATGTTCGGAGGGATAATACTTGTTATAACATTACGTAACAACAACGTAACTTTGATAAACATTTTAGCAAATTGTGTAAGTGATCATTAATCTATTGGCGCTTCTTAGTTTAAATAGGTCGTAATGTAAACTTGATATGTTGTAAATAATACAGAGCATATTATTATAAAGTACATAATAAATACACGAATAACGTACGCGTGGAACGCTGTTGGCCCAGATTTTCTATTAACACAATTATGTGACACGTATTGCGATATCGACGAGAAACCGCAAGAGCAAGAGTAATTGAATGTCGACTACACTGTCGCATCCCGAGCTCTCGAGCTCACGCCACAAGCCAAACATTCTTACCTATAACACCTAATACAAATATCTATTATAATATTCTATACAAAATTATGTTCATAACATATTTGAGGCTACGGGATTTCGTTTTAATTATTTTTTGCTTTAATAAAACAAGTAACAAGCGCGCCCGTAACCCAGAGGTGTAGGCAGAGATTACTGATTGTCATCTGGTATGATAGGTGCCTTTCTCGCGTCGTCTCTATCCTTACATGCATAAATACTCGGCGGTTCCAAGTACTTTGAATATCTATCGCATTTCTTTATCAGAAATTGTACTCTTATAAGGTCCACAATACTTTTTTATAACTTTGTCTTTATGTCCAGACCAGGGGGTCGAGTTTTGAAAAAAATTGATCGAAATCAGAAACAAGTGGTCGAAATTAGCAATTGCTGCTAATGTATAGCTATATGTAATTGCTGCCAACGGTGAGGTTATACCCGGGTAAGACAAGTTTTCATTTGACAGATGTCAAAACGTAGGTTAGGATTTATATTTATTCCCGGTAGAATCGAATGCAAGTTATTCTAAAATCAACCCCCAAAAGGACAGGTCACAATAAAAAAAAAAACATTTTTAGATTGAGAATAACGCCATTTGAGAACTTAATTTTGGGTAATTAAGATCTGTTTTTTTCTTTTTATCTAACGATAAATTTGAAACTTTGACACTTTTATCGCTTCGATATCGAAGCACTTTAAGCTTACGGCAAATTTTTCTTCAGCGAGTGAAAACCACAAACATTCATAAATGTCAGTATCCTCTCCTCCACATATTTTTCGCTTATTTACGCAGTTACAATCTACCAACGGGTCTAAACTAATTTACAAACAACTTTGTATTTCACATTACCACTTTTGTTTAATGTATAATTACCACGTAAATTGTATAAAAACATTAAGGTACGAATGCGTTTAGCTAATTTGAGTGGAACATTGTGCACACATGAGTGGATCAAGATAATTCATTTTAGTAGAAGCTTAGTACTTAATTAGATTATAATGGACCTGAGACGGAGCCACAGGTGACGTATCTACTCAATGTAGATAATCTGACATTATAAAAAGTAATACGATTTGTATATACACATATTTAATGTTACCTCTGTAGTGCCTATACTTTATTATATATTATTATGTATGTAATGTAGCTTCCTATAGCCTACAGCTTGACTGATTTTGAAGAGTGGTGTTATTAGATTCGTCTCATAGGTCACAATAGTCAATTGAGTTGAATGATTTTTATTTAACTATTGCATGTATTATATGAGAATGCTGCGGATGGCGTTTCAATATTTTTACATTAACTACTTATTAAACAGCTTTAATATCACCAACATTTTTATACATTAAGTAGCTGACCTAGCAATAGTTTATACAGAGAAACCAAATTGAAGTGTCGGTGGTAGTGGTATTGATGGTGGTGATAGTGGTGGTTATGGTGGTGGGGAGGGTAGTATTGATAGTAGTAGATGGTGGTGGTGGTGCTGATGGTGACGGTGGTGATGGCCGAGAGGGTGATGGTGGCGGTGTCGGTATTGGTTTCGGTGTCGTTGTTCTTGATTAAAAATGCGCATTTTAAAAATCAAAATATACAGTGTGTACAACATAAATATAAGAAACATTATAACGGTTAAAATATTAGTTGGAAATTCTTCATACTCTTCTTTGTGCCGCAGCTTGCGATTGTTAATTGCCTTGAACACGTGCATTGTTATTTTACCATTTTTTTACCTTTAAAATTGAATAGAAACAATACCGGGTGAAATGTAGCTCTATACAGATAAACAAAATTAAATTGTTTGTCATTGTATCAAAATACGTTACGGTAAAAACAATTAATATAAAAAATACGGTTATAAACTTTTGTTCTGCAAAGATATCAATATTTTTATTTGATTCCAATTCAATTTTTTCCATCCAATTCAAGTCGCAGGTATCAGCTACGTTTCTATGAATGTTATGTACCATTAGCGGCTTCAGATAATGTTTTTTCGTCATTTATTTAGTAATCCGTAAAACTTCAAAGAATAATCTCCTCGTGGCAGCGCCGTCCACAAGACCAATTGTATATTTCTACTAAAGCATTCAATGACTCACTTAAACACATAAAAATTTCATCCAAATCTCTTACATGGTTAAGGAGGAGCATTAGAAGAATTATATATGTGACTTACAAGAGACAACAAACGTACGATGAAATGGCAATTTAAAGAATTGCTTCTACTTACTAGACCTTAAAAGCGCAAAGTATGTGTTCAAATCAAACGTAAATGAATATATTTGAAACAGTAAAATAATTTTTTTGGCTACATTTGCAAGAGTTTTTTGTAAGTAATCAACCTTCTCTTTCAAAGCATGTTTTGTTCATCACTCTTATAACAAAGGCCAATGAATGATTGAGGTTCAACGATGAAGAAGGTAATTTTCAAGTACAAAGGATACTATAGCCCGCTGTAAGCTGCGCACAGGATTCCAGAATGAAATGGTAAAGTTAAAATTTTACTTGAAAACAATTATTTTTCGCACAAAATGTCATCCCAACTTTAGACCTTTAGGATGAATTTAGAAAAATCCTTTCTTAGTGCTCGCCTACGTAATAACAGAAATCTTTTTGCAAAATTTAAAGGCTCTAGGCTCAGTAGTCTGGGCTGTGCCGTTGATATATCAGTCATTTTCTTATTTTATAATAACAGAACACACGAGTGAGGTACATATTGTATGTATTTCTATGTCGTTTGTAATGGATATTATTTAATAATTAGTTTTCACTTTTGTCTTGAGTTTTGCAAACGGTCGCGGTTGCTTTAGTTTTAAAAAATATTTTTGTATGCATTATAATTAACTAGCTATACCTAGAGAAGTAAATTCTATCTGAATTAATCACTATAAGACCACATAGACATACACAGACAATACATAAGACAGACCACAGAACTGCCGAGACGTAACTGCACAAATTGAATATTTATCTAAGAAACAAAAGTGTGCAAATATGAAAAAATATATGTGCATCACGAGGCACGGTAGTGTCTTAACCGAGACACGTTCAATAACATATGTAATATGTGATCGTGTAGGCGTGAGACTACAGTGTCTATATATTCTCTTACCAAATGTCAACATTGCGCAACATAACCTCAACAAATTTTTGACTTGGTATTTTTTTAATTATTATGTTAATAGTAAGACCTTATACTAGCTTCGATGATTTTATTTTTTAGTTGTTTTGACACCACAAATGATTTAGATTTTTCAAATTTTTAGCGAGAGTTTATAAATTGTCAAATCAAAAGAATAAACATATTTTATTATCGAAGAAATCGTCATTTTAAAGGTATGCTGATGAGAGGTCGGACTGACATAGGTCGTAGCAAGGCAATTGCTCGGTGAGCTACTTTACGTGCAAAACCGCACCGATCACCAATGAGTACTCACGAATAACATTCGCGACTGCAAAAAGGAATATAAGCGAATAGGTGCAGAATGTAATCAATGGGTGTATAACAAACGCAAAATTTTGATTTGAAACATTTTTTGCATCATACTTCATTATTTCGCATTGGTAAGGGGTTACGTCTCATAGGCGTTATACCGAGGTAGCAATTAATACAATGAATGTTCTCATCCACTTTTATTAAATTATATTGGGACTTATTCTTACATTCATCTGTAATCAGTGGCTTGAAATTACGTCAATTGATAGACATGACTTCACTGCCAGAGTTTTTAAAGAAAAAATTCCATCTCTGACAGATTTCTTCACAAAGCACTATATGAATGGGCAAGTACGTCGAGTGATATATTCTGTTAAATAGCAGAGGCAGGATCCGCCTAACGCGCGTATTTTAGTTATCGTTCAAAATGAATCGGTTGCCTTCTATTCTTTTTCGAGGTGATTCCTTATAAATTGTCATGTTGACACCTTGTCATAAGAGTTGTTTCAATTTTTTTCTGAATTTATGTATTTCGTAAAATGTATTTTCAACATTGTTAGTTTGTTACTATTATACGAATGTCTTAAAAATCTATAAGAAGAATCTATAAGACCAAGACCAAGTTCGTACAACTTACTTTTCTTAAATCTTAAATTTGCAACAATTTTTTTTTCGTTTATTGCAAAGTGATAACGATTACGTTTTTTTATTTCAAATCTTTTTGTAAAGTGCCGAAACTGTTATTGTTCAGATTTTATTTTCTTGTAAAAGTGTTTTTGTTAGGATATTTTATTCAAATCAAATATCTCAACAAGCGGGAATTCATTAATGTAGCTACTAGGAAATAATCACTTTTATCTCAATTTTAATTTCTGTAGTAGAAGGCTCTCTAATGTTATAACCCCAAAAGGGTTGGAACTATTATAACTAAAAGGGTACGTCGCACTAATGCACTGGCTCTAAATAGCTGAAAGTTAAATGCACGTTACACAACTTGTTCAACATTTTTTTTACATAAATGTATGCTATGTCCTTTACTATATTATACTATTGAAAATACGTGTACAAAATTACACGATGATCGGTCTAGTAGTATAGGAGTAAAAGCGTAACAAACAAACTCGCATTCGCATTTATAATATTATACATAACTAGCAGTTGCCCGCGGCTTCGCACGCACTCCTTATTTCCTTTACGCACTTATTTCCACATAATAATAAATAAACATAGTAATTATATATTACTTTTTTTTTAATCTAAACCATCCTCGAATCTCCTTGAACTCACACAAAAAATTTCATCAAAATCGGTCCAGCCGTCTAGGATGAGTTCAGTGACATACACACGCACACAAGAAATATATATACATAAAGATTAGAATTTTATGTCTATAGATTTGATGTTTTAATGGATTCGCCGTTACCCATAGCGTGGTGCTTAATAAAATCTACAGACTCTTTATTATATTGCTTTCAATAAGCTCTGGATAAAATGAAGACAGAATTTTTTTACTACTTAAGAAATGATTTTCATACATGCGCAACATATCTTGCGCGTTCCTCAGAGTATACGCGCCGGAATGGTAATGCTTGCATTGTGTATAAATGTGTATATGTGCAGTATATAGTGTATACTTTTTATTTTCTGTATTAGCATAGCTATGTTACGTATTTTGAAGAATTCATTGTATAATTGGTTTTTGTACCTATACCTGCGCCTACGGGCATAACCCTACATACTCAGGACTAAAACTCTACTTGTTCTATTTTTTCCTCCTCATAACATGCCCATACAATGCCAACCTTTCGCTTCTTAATTTGTCTATCTTAAGTGCTACTTTTACGCTTCCCCTAACATACCCGTTTCATACCTTATCCGTTCGTGGTAACCCATACATCTCCTTTATAAGTTCCATGAATCGTCATATGCGTTTAGTATAGAAATTTTATTTTGACATTAGAAACAGATTCTTTAATTTAATTAATCAGTATCCATTAGATGCTCGCTGAAAGCGCCGTATAGTGGCAGAACCTGCCTGGGAACTAAATTCTTTCTTCTTAGCATACGTTAGTAAAATTCAGTAGATCTATCCCGGAAAAATGTACGGCTCCCGTGGGATATATTTGATTTTGTTTTTCACAGATGTATTTTCATTTCATTCATTCATTAAATTCATTTCATTCAATCACTCATTCGTTCCCTCACTCATTCATTCACTTATTTTATGCGGTGGAAACACATTATTATTGGATTCAACGCGGGCGAAGTCGCGGGAACAGCTAGTTTTAAACATATAACGAAATAGGATATTCAAAATATAGTTTTGTCTGAACGAATATTGTGTTTCGCGCGTGTAAGAATATATTGTATGTCGATCACGATGCGACAATATCATCCACGCGTATTCCTCAAGGGATATTTACCGAATGTCGACTTTCTATAGCTAAAGTCTTAATACATAAAACAGCGATTTTGCTTGCTTTATTTTTATTAATTTTACAAAAAGGACAATTTATTTGTAATTATGTTAATATGTAACGGGTAAGCTCTAAAATTACTGAACAAAATTAGCAACTGTTTTACCAATATAAACCTGCAAAAGCCAGACAACAAATTCGTTTTTTTTATAAAGTAGAAGATAATATTTTTGTTAAGTAGACAGTACACTATTTGGAATAAACCGTTTAGAAAGTTATTAATTATTAGTACAAAAATAGAATATGGTAAGTGGCATATTCCTTTCTTTGTCTTTTACAGTCCCGAAACTAACAATTCTGTAAGATAGACTATGATGGTCTAAAGATGCAATTAATGTTTTCCTTTCATTACGCTTTATCATGTGCATTTTTTTCGCGTTAAATTATTTATATAATAAATAAAAGTACATTTTAACAATTGAAATTTCGAACACTTCGATAAGTGACCCTTAAATAGGTACCCTTACCTTAAATTTAGTAACAGAGTGTTAGGGATGCGTTGGTGAAAACGGGCATCAGGCGAGAGTAAGGAACTATTTAAATAATTTATATTTTTATTGTATTTTTCACCTCATATTGTTGCTTTAAACATTTAATGATTATCTGATACCTCGTGTTGATGGTACCCTAATACAATGCAACAATGCTTTAAAGTCCTTTTCAACTCCACATAGCATTGTCCCATAGAGTATTGTCATAAACCTAAATTACCTTAAGCAGGGGCTTAGTCTTTTGGCGGGCAGAGGCCACAAATTAACAAAATTTAAGGACCTCATGTTGTGATATCAACCCCAGAACCTTAAAGTACGTACAATTGCTCGTAATCCATAGGAAAGATGGAAAAAACATAGTTCTATTATAAGCTTACTTAAAATACATATTAAATTTTTTAATAAGATCTATTTTAACTGATCTTAAATTACCATAAACTTGTTCATACAAAACTAATATTTAATTTGGTTGGTTAATATAATTTTGTAACTATGCGATAGATGGCAGTGTATCATATTTTTGGGATAGTTTTTACTTTTTGTTTATGTTTGTCAAACTGAAAGTCTCAAAAATAAGTCTGTTTTTCTTATGATCTAATAACACCATTTTTAAAATCTAGATTTTTATCAACCCCCTGGCTTTTATCCTTGACTGTGAGGATTCTGCTTCACTGTAACAACTTTGTGAACCTTTCCATTTCAACGATATTGAACAAAGTATATTGAACGAGCTTCACGAAGTAGTTTGGCTTTTTGCACGCACAATGTAGCAGTCGTTCTGATATCCATTGTAAAACTACAAAGCGGTACCGCTACGTCGTCCGCATCCGCACCGCAGACTACGCTCGTGTAGCATCTCTCTAGGGCCAGGTGGTGTTCGCTGTGTTGTTGATGTTGTTCGCTACTCTACATAGAAACTTTTCATTATTTCAATTTCATAACATAAAGGAGCAGTAAAGAAGCATCGAAGATATGTGACATCCACCACCCCGCACTGGGCCAGCGTGGTGGATTACGGCCCCTTCTCTCTCTCGGAGAGGAGGCCTGTAACCCCTGGAGTGGGGAACATTCTAGAAAAGGCTGATTTTTTTTTATAAAGAATCATACTCTTTTAATTCCAAATGCCTACCACGACATCTAACAACGGTGTGCTTACTCATCATCATCATTTACGAGATACGAAAGCTTAAAAGTTTCAATCTTATTCGAGTTAGTTATAAGTATATTTTATAGATGGCGTTAATATGTTTTATGCTTTTTCAGAAATGTATGAACGAATATTTATTTAATATTAAAATAAATAAATATGCACTCAGGCCCATAACCCAGAGGGGTAAGCAGGGATTTCGGACTTCCACTTGGTGAGATCCTGGCACACCTCTTTCGCTTTTTCAACATCCATACATCCTAACACACATGCTCGATTACAGGTCCTCCGTATATCGACTTGTTTTAGTAGTAGTAGACACTAATCTGATTGGTATAAGTTCTCATGGGTCGTTCCCATTGTTCTTATTATTTACAAAAGTCTCTTCACTCTACAAAGTATCACACAAATCGCTTCACTACCCCGTTCTCATCCGGTTGAGGTCTTCTACCGAAATAAGACAACTGTAAGCGGTTATAACGTTTGTTACATTTAAAAGACAAAATAATAACTTTGCCTATGGTGGTTCAAATTATGATAATCAAGTCTAACTAAACTAAAATTAACTAAAAAAATCCTTCGTACATTTTGGTTTTACATCGCCAACATTAATGGCTCTTTAATAATCTTAAAAATTATCTTACTGAAAGCGCGAGAAAAAAAACATTGGGTCAAATCGCACGACCAGTTGGAACCCTTTGTGCCCACTTTCTTCAATGTAGTGTTCGGTTCGGTCGGCCACAACTTGGCAAAAAAAAAACAGCAAAACAGCAAAACAGAGAATGTAATTGTTTTAACAAGATTGACTAAGCGATTTCGATGTTGGGTCAAGTAAAAAATTGGTGACTGTGCAAGTTTAACAGAGGCTATCAAGCAAAAATTAACAATGTGTATTTAAATTTAATTATTATTATTTGATTTTGATTGATGTTTTTTTTTATTTATTTATTTATTATTAAAGATGCACATGATTACAAAAATTAATTCGTCGCCAAACTGCAATGCAGTTCATTGGCGACAGAACACTCATTACATAACATTAATTTACTTATCCTACTTACATCTAATACATATACTATTGTAATTCTAATACACATATTTCCTATTACTTCTCATAAAGTTAGTTTAAAATCAATAAAGGAATCTATAAATAGTGAATACAATTGTTTTAGATAAGTTATACATAATTACAAAAATATTTTTTTAATTTCTTTTTGATTAAATTTTTTGAGTTTATTCTATAGTCAGTTCTAAACCATTCAGTATCATTATATAACTTTGGAACCAAATAATTAGTACATCTTTCCCTATAGTAGTTATTAGCCATTACTGAGACATATTTCCCCTCTAACCCGTTTAGTATTGTATCTATTGTTTCTATTTTATGTTCCTCACTAAAATAATTTTCCAATATTATCTTTAATTTAACTTTATTTTCTTTTGGTAAAACGGTAGAAAATTTAAATAATTCATTACAATATTTTTGCAACGTTTAAATATATTTCTGTTTACATTTTTTATAGCAACCTAGCAATAGAGAACGGTATTTAAAAAGTCGCTAATACTTCCTGTCCATAAGAATGGAGGATTGTGTAAATAATTATCGGCCAATATCTATACTTCCGTCGATGTCTAAAATTTTGGAAAAGATTATGAACAATCGGTTAACAAATTTTCTAAACAAAAATTCATTGATATCACAATCACAATTTGGCTTTTGATCTGGCTTATCTACAGCAGATGCGGTTCATGAGTTACCCGATTATGTATTTCATAGTCTCGACAAAAATAAAAAGTGTCTTGCAATCTTTCTTGATTTGGTATATTTGTATATTTCTTCAAGGCATTTGATACGGTGTCCATTCCAGTTTTAATTCAAAAACTCTAATGTATCGAGGTGAGGGGAACACAGCTGAAGCTTTTCCATGACTTATTAAAAATAGAACTCAATGTGTCAAGGTTGGAAGCACTATAAGTGAGGGAATTCCTATTAGTTACGGCGTACCCCAGGGCAGTATATTGGGTCCTAACCTCTTTCTCACATATATTAATGACTTATACCACCTACAGTTACCACATGGTTACATAGTATCTTTCGCAGATGATACAGCTCTTGTGTTCTACGCAGATAATTACGATGATTTGTTTAGATACGCATAAATTGGTTTTGACTCGGTTACTCAATGGTTACTAGATAACTTGTTAACACTCAACGTTGATAAAACAAAATACATCATAATTAAAAAGAAAGGCAATATACCCAATCTTCGTTACTCTATAAATTCACATAATTGTTTACAGTTAAATAAGTCTATAAATTGTGATTGTCCGAAGCTACAGCTAGTTGACACTATCAAGTACCTTGGAATACAAATTGATTACAAACTCACCTTCAGCAATCATGTAGATATGCTGACATCCAGGTTACGCAAATTAATCTACAATTCAAGAGTTTACGCAGTGTAGCTGACCAACGTACTATAAAAATGATATACCAAGCGTTATGTCAGTCTCTATTGACTTACTGCATAACCACCTGGGGTGGGACCTCAAAAACAATATTTTTAAAACTTAAAAGAGCCCAACGTGCTGTACTTAAAACTGCATATTCCCTTCCATACAGATATCCAACTAAGGAGTTATATACAAAATGTGGAGTTAAAACCGTACGCCAACTCTATATCCTGAACACAGTAACTAGAAAACACTCTGAGTTTTTTTTTCGATCCAAGTGTCCGAACAGAGAAAAGGCGTAAATTTGCAGTTTGTCACATAAAAGCCCACTCTGGATTCGCACAAAAGTCATACTCCTTTCAGGGGACTATATATACAATAAACTGAATAAAATTTTAAATTTATATCCGCTAACTAAGAGATTATGTACGACCAAGGTTTCGAAATGGCTAGACAATTTAGATTATGAACATACTGAAAACGTACTTTATATTAAAATGTAGAATTCTTATTTTCATATATATTTGTATACACACACACATACACACACATACTTACACGCTCCCACACAACAATAACAATTATAATAACAAAAATATGTACAATGTTTAAATCCCTTTGTAAGCTAAATGATATAATATTATAGTTAAGATTCGCGAGGCGAGGGCCTGGTGATCTATAACACAGGGTTATCCCTAGTATAGATACCAGTCCCCTGCTTAATAAAGTTGTTACGTCTATGTTAATGTTACTATTTTTATGAGATAAATAAACACTTTTATTATTTTTATTTATTATTTTAATTTGTACGTTTTGCTCACCGGCGTCCTGAATAACCACAACACTAGAGAAACTGCAAAGGTACTCTATAAGGTACGTATAAGTTTGTTTTGGAAATACCACTGGAAAGATCATTCTATAAGAGGAGACAACTGAAGGCAAATTGGAACACTTAAGGGAAAACCAGTCCTATTGGCTAAATTATAGCATTATTTAAAAATATTTTCATAGAATGTGCTTGTTATTGATAACAAACTGTGCAATTATTATTAATAAGACTTTAATCTACACATCACATTCACAAAATTTGAAGGTATTGGATTATTTCCAAAATCTTCTTTTAGATCCATTTTGCCACGTGAAATGGAAGGGAAATTAGAACTAATAAAAACATTCACTCTAATCTAGGGAACAACTTTCACATATAAACCTTGTGTTTTTATCGTTGTGGTCAACTTCTGTACAACTACAATGTGCCCAGAGCAGACAAATCGAGCATTCGTCCTTTCATAAGACGTTGAATTTTTCCCGTTTATTCTATTCTTTTGTGTTGTATTCGTTTATTGGTCTTCTTTTCAATTTTCGGGTTTAATTTATTTTCTACTCTGTTGGCTTCATTTGCATATGTTAGTTCAAGTATCCGATAATAAAAAAATTACGTTTTTTAGATCAAAATATGAAAAAATCTGACGAAAAAATTGTAACCACGTATGGTAGGTTCACCGACACTGACCAAGGGCGGGCGGGCATAATTAGTTGCACTATTAAACAAATAAATGGCGCTAGAAGTCTCAAACCAAACAAACTGCTCCGTTTTGCCTTCAGTTCCTACAATTGTGGAATGCGTACCAGTTATATTTCCATATGGTGATCAGCTTTCCTAACTTTTCTCCTCCACTTAGCTCTGTACTCGACATTGTCATCTGTAACTTGGCAGTCATACATGTCTTTTAGCACTACAGCTATCCATCTTGTTTTGGGTCTGCCTCTAGGTCTTAGTCCGGGAAGAGAAAGCTGTAGTGCTAAATTATCGACATAGTCAGGTGACCTTCTTTTTACGTGACCATACCATCGCAGCCTACTCTCCTGCATCTTGTCGGGATATCGCGCACACCAAGGCTACCTAACACGTACTAGTCGCGGATCACGCGTCTGGTTGCACCGCACATCCACCTTAGCAGCTTCATTTCAGCGACCTGGACGGTATGGACGTTCTTTTGGGTCACGGCCCATATTTCGTTGCCGTACATAAAAACTCGTCTTACCATGATTTTATAGCACATCTTGTTCTAATGCCCATGGATACAGTCTTTAGAAATAAGACAGTGTTGCCACAAAAGTGAAGCTTGAGATAGTTTAAAAAAATAGATTTGCTATTTTTTTAAACTCTCTGAATCTCTATTAAATACTCGTATTTATAACAATCGCTAACATTTAAAGGGGCATTTGACATTACACTGAATAAAATATCAACTTCTATTTACGCCACTGCATGTACATATAGCAATCAGCAGCAGGTTTTCAGTAATTTCGACTTCGAACTAATCTTGATAGAGACATCCACTATTTTAAGAGAGCAGAATGCCAATAAGCAAGCGTGATACTTCTACCCATAGACATCAGCACCAAACAGATGAGTTGCGGACGGCACGCTAGCCTTTATTGCTGGTAAGAGGTGATGTCGATGCGGAAATTGAGAAGAGAAAAGGATCGTAAGAAAAGGGGGATTAGGCAATCACCCGCACTCATCAGACAAAATGCTGAGCCCATACGTCTACTTTACCCTGGCTTTCTGTGACGTCGTGGTACAATCGCGATCGAGCTAATAACATATTGAATTTTATTTCAAGGTATCGAACCGGTGAACCGATTCTTCTATTTAATACAACCGATTGGTTTACTAGTTCACACTTTTAGCTATAATATATGTATGTCCTACTGCTTAGAATATTTTATATTTGACAATTTTCAGAAAGTACATTTATGCGCTGGGTCTCCTCAACATCAGCTTCTTCCATTTACCCGTATACAACGAAAAGCGCGAATTCAAATAGAATCGAAACGTCAACGACCGAGCTTATATTGATCAGCGAGAACCTATGCAAGGGCAGAAGGGCGAAGAGACGTCATCTCCTTTTTGCATAATATTCTATTGTTTGTACCACAGAGTATTCGAAGGAAATGTTTAGAACAATCATCATCAAACATCACCTACTGCCGCTGCAATGCGATACAAAATAATGGAGCTCAAAATTTCGCCCATACAATTATTTTTTGTTTCTGCATTTACCACAATCATACGC
Organism: Papilio glaucus; assembly: GCA_000931545.1. Lineage (NCBI taxonomy): Eukaryota > Metazoa > Arthropoda > Insecta > Lepidoptera > Papilionidae > Papilio > Papilio glaucus. Next base: position 346,623 of record JWHW01037180.1, on the reverse strand, counting down.
TTTTCACACAACTTTTTTATAGAAGGTGGCAGCAAGCGGTTCACCTAAATGTCCGCTATCCATAGGCGTTTGCAACAAGCCAATGAGTTGCAAATGCGTTGCCTACCTGTAATGGACAGAAAAAGGATATTTCCTTATCCTACTCTACTACCCTCCGCCGTCAAATCCTCTTCCCCTTCCACACAAGGGGAAGAGGACCAGAATTAGGCCTCTGGCGCGTTCCTCATCAAACGAAAACGCAATAAATGCTCCTACTTCATGCCTGTCTTCTTTGAGTTCGAGGTATTTCACCAGTCGAGCCGGCCCATTTGTGCAACAGATGTTATTGCGGGCTCTACTTCTTTACAACTTCTTACCTGGGCAATAATCTCTAGAGATGTTTTACACCGATACGAATAAGGCCGTTGAAGAAAAGAGAGTATTCTACACTAATTTCTTCTTTAAAGCCATTACGGTTTGGTACCGGTACCGGTTCAGTACAATGAGTGCAAAAAATGTATGCGGCGAGCGCACGGCTAGTTAGCTAGTTCCTAGACTGATGAACGAACTACCCTCGGAGCTGTATGGGGACATGAATCCAAAAAACATTGCTCAGAGGCTGAAGCATTACCTAAGGAATTGTTGACTTCGGGGTTAGTTGGTTTGTCGGTGTGGGAACTGGATAGCTAAGGTGCGACGTATCGGTGTAATTTATTAGCATTAACCTTGTACATGCTATGTTACCTGTCTAATTGTATGCTATATTTTGAATGATAAATAAATAAATAAAATAATTTGCAGTCAAACATTTTGTGAATGTTTCCATAATAAAAAAATACTAGAAACATATAAAAAATATTAAGATTCCTTCGTGTTATAATAATACAATGAACCAATTAAAAAAATAAACAGTAATAAAGTCTGATTCTTCACACATACACAAAAACCAACGTGTATAAAATTTACAAGCAACCAAGTATTTGACTTCTATCACCTTACTAAACTACTTACATTGCATTACCTGCAAAATAAATCACACGAATTGATGACATCAATCAAATAACAACACGATATTCCCTCCCAGGGCTCATCATAAGCTTTTAGAGATCTTTTGTGCGATAAAAACCTCTCATACAACGTGTTATCAAATAAAAGAAAGGTGTGAATTTTCACAGCCGGTGTTCGAGGCCCCACCTACTTAAGATGGCGCAGTCCCCTCCATCGGTTGATCAGCCAGTAGCGTTAGAGAATCACTTAGAGGTCATACCTACAGCCACTGGAGCCGCTCGCTCGGTGCCACCTATTTTCGGAACTAATTATCAGCACGAGATCGCAGAAGAGAGAAAATTTAGTACCCGCACGGCTTCAACCGCAGATGACCAATGCATTTTTGAAAAATTACATTTGTCGTACAATCATGAAATAATAAATTAATCGGTGAAAATGAACTCGATTGATTTTATATCGAGTACATGCGATGATTCGGATTCGAAATTCGTTGAAAGACGCACTAATTACGGAGTGGAAAAAGAAGAATCATTAGATTGTGAATCGGAAACCGAATACGATAGTGAAAACGAAACTATAGATGTTATATGTGAAAACAGTGGAATGTCAGCACGAGATAATATTACACCACAATTTAATCTAGCAAATCCATTTGTCCGAACCGACGGAGTTTTCTTTTTCGAACAAAATTTTGGCGTGCATTCTGATAAAACCGTTACTAAAAAAACAATTCGTGATAAAAGTGCTACTGTGAATTATAGTGAAAAGAACAAAATAAACACTTCAAGTGACACTAAAAGTAAAACTTTTCTTATAGACGATATATTGGGTTATAACAATAAACACAGTACAAATAGTGACAAGTCAAGACAAGCTCAAGATCAAGAGGACCGTGATTGCCGCGAAGAAAATGCTGATGAATATAATGGTATGTTGTATTAAAGACTAAAACTAAAATAGGCAAAATGTTTTACTACATGATAAAACAATCAGCTGCTTCAATATTTCCCTAAAACTAAACGATGATTTTAAATATTATAAACTAAAATCAAATCCTTTCACTTATATTCCCTTAAAGGTTGAAAATCATTATTGTAAATAAATAAATGAAACAAAACAAAACAAATTTCAGCACAAAATGAAATCCATTAACTTTTAACGTTAACGCCAATTGAACTCAAATGAAATAAAAAATACTACAATATATAAATCGCAGATTACACATTTCTTTTTTTTTACTTCTTATGTATGTATTGTTTTCTCTTCAATTTTAGATATCATACTTATTATCACTCATCCTATGGCATTAAATTAGTTTTATTGTAAGTGCCTCTTGTCTATGCTTTATTACCTTTTCTTCGCTCTTCTGTTTTTATTTTTAGCATAAAATTAAAATATAATAGTCATTAACACAAAAGCATTTTTCCAATAATATCAGTTTTATACCTGACATTTGAATTCTGATTTAATTGATCTATACTTTCGAATCTAACATTAAATTAATGGTATAATTTGATATAAACGTCATAAAAATGGCCCTGTCTCTGAATTACTTTTTTTTTAACATTCATCAATAATGTTTATATCTTTTAAGAGAATAAAAGGAAACCAAAACAATAAAAGTTAAATAAAAAGAATTTTAACTTGCTTGTAATCTTTAAATTGTGAGGCCGATTATTTTCCAACTTTATTGTTCTGGTTCTGTTATTTTACTCTCCCAATTTCTGAAACTTTTAATTTTGTCAGAACTATATTAAAGGGAATTCAGAATAATCGAACAAAGAAGAGTTGTACTGGATTTCTAAAGAATTGAAAGATACAAAATATAACGATATTCTAAGTACAAAAATTATAATCTTGGAATTCTTCAGAGTTGGACTCATTGGAATAAATACTAGCTAGTCTTACAGTGTGTTTGCATTGCCCCAAACATTTCCATAAAACATATTGTCATCTCAGTTTTTTCAGAGAGAAAGAGAGAGATAACAATATGTTTTGTGTGAATGTTTTCGCCATCAGAAATGATGTGATCCACAGTAGAACCAAACAAATCGACATCGTCCGAAGAATTTCAAACCTTAAGTAGCAATGGGCCGTTTTGCTCTCAGAACGGACGGCCGATGGGACCAAAAGGTCCTAGAGTGGCGGACACGTACAGGTTGACGCAGCGTAGGTAGCCCTCCCACACGATGGACCAAATGATTTGGTCCAGGTTGCGGGAGTCCACTGGATTCAGGCGGCCGGGGACCGATCTCTGCGACGATCAGAAGGGGCGGCCTACGTCCAGCAGTGGACGAATATCGGCTTCAGCAACGACGACGACGAATGTTTTCGGCAGTGTGGACACGGTGTGAGAGCTGTGGAAATGGGAAAATAGCACACAACTACTATAATAAGGTTTAATACCTATTTAAAGGAACAAAGGAAGCAAATTACCTAAAACATTTATTCCAGTTCAGGGCGACTGATCCCAATGTTTTATTGTTTTAAAATCTTGTTTCTCGGAAGACGTATTTATTTAATATTTGGATAAAATTAGTTACACCGTGTCACAAAATTTATACTATAAATACTACAGTACAGAAAAAAATAGTTGCACGTTATTCTTTTGTTTCAGTATCATCAACGTCCACTTGTCAGGAACTAACGGCGCTAAATAGCGCAGAGTTGCTTGCGGGGCATGCGTACGCGCACTGGCTGGCCAGCCATCAACCTTCCACCACATTTTATGGTAAAATAAAAATTCTATTTTATAGTAATCAATTATGTCGCATGAGGCTCCGAAGTTATTTTTTTTAACGTGTAACGCACAAAAAATTGCTCGACCATGGACGAATATTCCATGAAAGTTAAAAACTTATATCAATTCTTCGCTCGCCGTTCATTAACAAGCACTTGATAAATAATAAAATAAACACTAAAACTACTTGTCAATTCGTTTATAATAATCACCATAGGTTTATAATATGGCAACATATCGGTGTAAATATGGAAATGATAACCATTAACGATCGGTGGAAACAACTCACTTTCTAGTATGTAATTCTTTAGCAGCACTCATATTCCTGAATTAAAATTGCGTATATTCCTAAACATTGATAAAACTTTACGACAACTTTTATGAATAAGCATCCCTAACAACATCGCGTGACGACACCCGAGTGTAATTGTTCCCACGCACCACTCCGCCGACGCACACGCAATCATCCCTCCAACACTCATCTCCGCTCATATTTCAATAACATTTGCGTGATTCATTAATTATGTGTACCTGTAACTAATCGTCTTTAAACTTTACTTACATTTACAATTGTTATTTACATTAAAATATAATTTGAGAAAGGTATGCTTTGGTGGTTCGGGCATGTTGAAAAGAAATGAATGAAGAGAGAATAACGAAACAAATTTATGTAGCAAAAGTGAGTGGCAGTGTTGGTAGGGGACGCCCTAGGAGAACTTATATCGATAAGATTGGTGGCTTACTAAAAAAGGGCGATATAAGGAGCACCCATAACCGACGAGCATGTATGCGTAGATGTATGAATGTAGAAGAAGCGAGAGAGGTGTGCCAGGATCGCGCCAAATGGAAATCCACCCAGCCTACGCCTCTGGGTTACGGGCGTGAGCGCATATTTATTTATAATTTTCAATTAAAGTCCTTAGAAAAGTTATTTAAGGTACCATATCTGAATAAACTTCTTGAAGTAAAAAGATCTACCAAACGACTTGGCTATGGATACTCAATGGAATTATATAGTAACAAATCGGTCTTTGTGGGAAAACAGGACCAAAAGGCGACCCGTGCGGTATTCTTTTTTGATTTGATGATGGTAATATAACTAAACTATTTAGTCTTTATTGTAATAGAAAAGAGGAGCTTAAAATTGATAGTCATGTTAAATGTCCAAATATAAATTCTTGTATAGTCAAGCAATAGGCAAACTAAAATCCAATAAGGAATACAAAACCAAAGATAACCGCTTTAACAGTGGCAGAGCCCGCAACAACATCTGTTGCACGAATGGGCCGCCTCGACCGGTTAAATACAACGACCTCACAGAAAACAGGCTTGAAGTAGAAGTATTCTGCGTTTCGCTTAATGAGTGAGGTGCCGGAGGCCTAATTTCAGTCCTCTTCCCCTTCCCACCATTTCCTCATCAAGATAAGATGGGAACGGGAAGAGGATTGGACGGGGAGGGGTTAACGGGGAAAAGGAAATATCCTTATTCCTGTTTATGCCCTCCTCTGTCCATTAAAGGTAGGTAACGCATCTGCAACACATTTGCTGGTCAACACAAACGTCAGGTGATCCGCTCGCTCATTTGCCACCTTATCCCATGAAAAAAAAGATAACGCTACCATTACGTCAATATTGTTACTAACGACGGCCTGACATCAATCAGACTTCTCCAACAGTAATTTCGAAACTTGTGGTATACGGGAGCCGAAGCGCGTATTTCCGTACACTCTGGAACGCGTCTTATTTACATATCGGGTGTATCTTGGACCCTGTCAAGTACCCTATACCACAAATAATTCGTCTTTGAGTGAGAGTCAAATCAGTTGTCAGAGCCGCGCGCTTTGGGTAGCCCATTATTAGACGTTTTTTTGTAAAAAAAAACATCGATCATCGGGCATACTCAATCGCGTCAAATTAAGATAGTAATAAGTTGCATTTCAATGATCTGACGATTTGAGCGCCTTGCAAAAGAGTGCGGGATACAAATTTGTAAAAATAAGCCGTCACCAGGAGATCGTCAAGCGCGGTCAATTTTTATTTTGATTTAAAGGAAATAGATCAAGGATAACCTAATAAGATACTCGTAAATAAAGACTACAGACCCTTTCCCCATCAAAGAAAAAAAAAAAATTTAAAAATAAAATTGTCATATAACCTTTTTTTGTTTTTGTCATCTAATCTTTAAAATTCATAATTCAATAGGTCCGCATGACGCTCGAGTATGTACAAGCTTAGCATCGTCGGCTCCCCCGCTATAGAAAAACATGTAATTATTTCTTATATTTACGCGAAACACATTGAAAATATACTAATTTAACGAATTTGTCGCGTTTATTTAATGATTGTTCCCGACGTTTCGAGTACTTATACTCCTTTTATTTTCAATTATTATTTCTGCTCCGATCTATGCTGAATGGGCTCACGGTGTCTTGAGATCTTGCAGCTTCGCACGCATTCGACTTTTATATACCTAGCTGAAAGTTTTTGAAAAAAAAAACCTAAATGAAATCAAGTCCAAAATTTGTTCAGGTCTTACATTAACCATGGCTAGGTCATATTAGCTTATATGCTATCCTTCGGAAAGTTCTTGAAGTGAAATGTTAAATAACACAGTTTACACTTTTAAAGGTAAACTAACTAATTAGATCAATAAATTGTATTAAAGTTTTTTCGATAAAAAAACGCCTCATCGCGCTGTTTGCGAGTTTCACATACGTGACAAGCCAGATTAACAACGTTTTTAGTTATTTTGTTTGTGTACACGCGTAGACCGCAACTCGTCGGACATATTTCAGTGGCTATAAATTAGTGTGAGGGTGTCATATCCGGGAATAGGCCGGGGGTCCGGCTCCAAACCGAACTCTATGTCAACTCAATGTGTTACCGTATCGCATATTTAAGTCACGAATCACAAGCATGAGGAATGCACGGTATGTTAGTTTAACTGCATTACTTTAAAAATCTACCTAAATAATAATGTCGAATACTAAAATAGCTCACAGCAAGATTATTCCACATAAATAAACATTTCAGTTGATGGTTAACGGTCACCGACGACGCGGTGCGGCAAATTCAGCCAAGTCTGATAGCAAGTTTTCAACTTTCATTCACGTATTTTGAGTAAAATATAATTTTCTTAAAATCAGTTATAAGTAGATCACAATTATTAGCTGTAAATCCCAGATAGCTTAAAAATAAGTTGGAGCTGATATATTTAATTTCGTGATCTATTTAAAAAATGCTGAAAAACTAGGTATAAACGTTAAAAAAATGTCAAACCTTACTAATATGGAGAACTAATAAAGCGTACACGTTGTGGTTCTCGCGATAAGTTCGAAGATGCACGTTCGTCGAATTGTCGCGACTAACGACGGTGGTCGAGACTTCGCACCGAGGTGTCGGCAAACAGCTGCCGCGACGATAATCACCAACAAAGCCAATGCCTATTTGTACACTTCCTTAACGTGCAGCCAGCGATCACTGTAGCTAGAACAGCGCCCGATACCACTTTAATAGATAACACCAACCTTCCACGTTCTGGGAGTCTATGATGTTTGTATGCCCTTGTGGCCAGTAAGAAAATTGATGTAAACTTGTTTTTTTTTCGTCAATGAAATCAGGTTGATAAATTAACATCGGTAAATAAGCTGACGAAATGCAGATATCCTTGGTGTTCTCATAAATAAAAATGTATGTTTGTCCTTTTCAACTAATAAAAAGCATTAATCAGATTGCCATAAAAATTTGATACTGAAACATAAAAAAGAGCTAGTAAACTTCATGGGACTTTTAAAAGATAAAGAAGAATTAATATTTTTGTTTTCATTTACAATTTTCTTTTATATTAACGAAAAACTAAAAATAAAAGGAACTGTTATTTTTTAATCGATTTTGTTATTGCCAGTTCAAATAAGAGAAGTTCTTGTAAATCGTAATACCGCTTACGTAAATGGTTAGCGGTCTGTTAGCGCGGCCATCACAGACCATACACCGGCCACAATGCTCTGTTGACTCGACAACGACATGCGACTCGTCAAACTGCGCGGGCGCAGCGCAAACAATCTGATTGTGTTTATAGCCACTTAACGAGAACCCGCGACAATTCCGATTAGTATACACGAGAAAAAGTTCACCGTGTATTTGTCTTAAGTGAGAGTAGCTACTTTGTAAATGGGCCTTGTTTTATTACCATTTAAAGAAGAGCTTTCTTAACGTAACTGCATTTTGTCACTTAACAATATACATATTACCAGTTTTACGATGATATTTGCTAAGTCGCCTTTGATTATTTACTTTGAGAAACATGAAGATCATGACAACAACAGCTAGCAAGCTCAAATGATTTAGAATTTAAAACTATTTAATAACTATCGTACGTGGCTTGCGATCACTTAACACACTTCTTTGTTATGAATTTATAAGAAAAGTTATTTAGTGCTTGTTTTTAATAATAAAAAAACATTGATCACATTATAATATTAGTAAAATACAGTATCAAAAAGATGTAAGTAAACAACATCTTGTAATGATATAAAATTATCATTATGGTCTTATATACGCCATAAATGTATACCGTCGTCTGTTATTTGATCAGAACCTAGATTATATGTTAAAAAATATCTACATTGATAAATCAGAAGTGGGTTGCCGAACTAAATCTGGAGACAACACTGTCTAATCGTAAAAATCCGCTATTGGCGATTCTACCTAACGTTAGAATCGCCAATAGCGGATTTTTACGATAAGACCGAGCTACGCAAGGGTTCACCTCGGGTATCTAGCCGTTGGCGATTCTGGGGGTCGGGTTTATCTTGACTTACGATAGAATGTTAGTCTCGATTTCAATTTGACTACCAACTTCTGATTTATCAATGTAAATTTCTTTTATCTAACATGTAGCCTAGGTCTCAAATGACAGATGAGGGTATAAACTTTTGTCGCATTGCCGCAGGAAGGAACAGACGGGAAAAAGGATATTTCCTTTGGCTATCCATACCCTCCTCCGTCAAATCCTCTTCTACTTCCCATTCTTTCCTTATCAAAAAAAGGGTAAGAGGACTAGATTTGAGCCTCTGACGCCTCACTCATCCGACGAAGCGGAGAATAATTCTACTTCACGCCTGTCTTCTGTGAGGTCGTGATATTTCACCGGACGAAACGGCCCATTCGTGCAACAGACTTGGTTGGTGCAGACTCAACCACTGTTAAAATTAGTAAATATATTTAGTAACGTACTTTTATATTTTACTGGAGCAGTAGTGGCTCAGTGGTATACGCCCAGACTTACGTACTGTAAGGTCGCGGGTTCGAACCTAGGCAGGCGTTTTACTTTGTGTAATTTATTTCATCACCACTGCTCCTAAAATGGTTAAAAAAACATTGTGAAGAAACCGGCATGTCTTGGAACCACCAAATTCAAAGACTATGACATCCACCAACCCGCACTGGGCCAGCGTGGTGGATTACGTCCCCTTCCCTCTCTCGGATAGGAGGCCTGTGTCCCTGCAGTGGAGAAACTATTTTACTTAATTAAATATTTTTAATATTCGCCGCAAAATGCTAAAATCTAGAGTAACCAAGTAAAATGATATTTAACTTTTAGATGACAAGAGCAACAGAAGACAAAGAAGACCAGGGCCTGAGCGCAAGCCGCGGCAGGCGTACAGCGCTAAACAGCTGGAACGACTCGAATCGGAATTCAAAATGGACAAATATCTCAGCGTGTCGAAGAGAATGGAACTATCGAAGGCGCTTGGCCTCACAGAAGTTCAAATAAAGACATGGTTTCAGAACAGACGAACGAAATGGAAGAAACAGTTGACATCACGTTTAAAGATAGCTCAACGTCAAGGGATATTTCCTGGCCAAATATTCGGACACGGCCCACAGGCTTATTCACTTTTGAATCCATACGCCTACGCCCCGCTAGGTTGTGTGTTCACACCAGTGACTCTACCATCTACGCCATAAATTTTAAGAAAACTGACCACATAATTATCCATACCTAATAGAAAAACTAACTACCTAATTCACACAAATAGCTATCCATAAAGGATTTTCTTTTGTCGTTTCATCATTCAGTGATTGTAGGTGATTTCAATCATACTTTATTAGTTACTAAAAGAAGCTATACTATAATAATTATTATTAATCAGCCTTTTTAGTATGTTTCTCCACTGCAGGGACACAAGCCTCTTCTCCGAGAGAGGGAAAGGGCCGTAATCCAACACGCTGGCCCATTGCGGGTTGATGGATGTAACATGTCTTTGAATTTGGTGGTTCTAAGACATGCCGGTTTCCTCGCGATGTTTTCCTTCGCCGTTTTTGGAACAGTGGTGATAAAATAAATCACACAAAGTAAGAGGCCTGCCTGGGTTCGAACCCGCGACAGTTCGTAAGTGTTTCGGCCTAAACCACTGGGCCACCACTGCTCCACTATATATACTAATTCGATTATCAAACTTTACTATAAATGTATATAAACTTATGTCTAAACTTGCCATGTCTACATATATGTATAAATAACATAGACATATTTGGTATGAACAAAATGACTTGAGGTTTTTAGCTTACTCAAAATAAGTTTATATTGTGTACAAAATATAGATAGTAGTTATGTAGAACGTAGTGTATTGTCGGGCAATATTTATTCACTTACTTAATAAGATCTCATGCGACAGTATTAACAAAATTATAACTTGTGAAAATTTGCTCATTGTTTTACAAAAAGTAATGTTATGATTTATTATAAAATTATCGTATCTTAATTAATGATACATATACAAATCTATATAATAGAAGTTATGTTTTACTAACAATTATATTCTAAATAAGGAAATATATTAAGAGAATTGAAATAAATACGTGTATATTCCACGATAAAATAGCCGATGATTTTTAATGTCCACTTATTGGGTGTTATTTTCATAATATTTGTAGTGAGTTAACTATTTTAATTATAGTGTGAAATATACATAATAATTGTATAACTCGCTACTTTTGGCACTTCGTCTGTTTGTTTGTCCTATATGGCAGGTGTGAATGCTGAAGTAGTATCTTTTGTTTAATGTCATGTTAGTGATAAATAGATGAGTTTGGTCCGCAGTTTGTTATTTTCTTTTGTGACTTACTTCTAACCTATTTGTAATAAGAATTACAGTTTTTTTTGTAAATAGATACTGTAAAATAATGTTATTAATTTGTTAATATTATTAGCCAATAATAACAGTATTTCTTATTATTAAAATCTCATCTAGTTCTTCAGAACGACCTAGTTCATACTGTAGTTGACTAAAATTTAGTTAATGTATATTATATTTGTGGTAATATGTATGCTTTTGAAACGAATTAACATTGATAAAGAAATCATATTCTCATTTGGTGTTTTCATTATTTCTCCTAAAAGAAAATAATAGACTTACTTAATTTAGTTTCTGCTTTTGTGCACTGGCTAGAAAGTTATATATGAATAATTTCGTTTTGACTCTATTACTAATTGACATATTATTAATTAAAATAATATAAGCCATTGATCAGTATACTTAAGCGTCAAAGCGCTATTTCCATAAACTTACAGAAAAATGTTAGCAAAAGTGGCAGCTTCCCCCAAGATAAACTTACGGCTGAAGAATGTGGGAAGACCAATGAAAAACACAGAAATTTATTCGTACTACTCGTGCATATTAAAGTAAGGTCTGAGTAACATGACGTCAGAGCTGCGTACTTATACACTATACAAAAAGATTACATCGTAAAATAATCTGCTTGGACTAACATAAATAATACAGCTTCGTTGCCTTTAGTAAAAACAAGGTCGTATGCGGAGAGGTGAGACGCGAGGGCGGAAGCATGGCATTCCACGCAAGTTATACTGCACGCGTAGTAAAGACCAATGCATATGTAATGGAATTCGATTGGTACGGGTATAAACATTGACGGGGAGATTAATGCATACGCACCGTGACAGTGACTCGAGACTTAACTAACGTCCTAGTGTTGTTAAGTGTAATTGTAACACATTCAAATTATCGTATACATTTTTTATGAAACGAAATTTCCAAAACAAACCGTGCCTACTAGCAAAATATTCCGTTACGTAGGATTAACAAAAATCATAACTAGATAATTTTCACGATCAACATAGAAGGGCGGTTAGTAAAGTTGGTTATTTGAATAAAAATATATGTTACTAATTATGTATGTATATTTTATTGTTAAGATAATGCGAACTCACCACGATCATTGGTATTTTCCATATTCTTTTCCTTATTTCCCTATTCTAATTACACATATGAGTACATTGACAAAAACAATTAACAAAAAAATACCGTAGCATTGTGAACATCATGCTACGATAGATTGTAAGCTATTGAGAAAAAATTGGAATAGTTACTTCCGTTTGTAATTTCCCTTCAATTTATAATATCGCTAGTAAGATTATAAACTAACGATGCGTACAATTTTTAGGTGATATATCATATATAGATACTTCAGTCATCAGAATTTGTTACCTCTGTGTATATATATTGCTATGAACGACAATGGTGTTGCGGATACAGCTGGTCGCAGTCCGCACCGCCCAGCCCCAACACGGCAGAGCGCAACGCGCCAAGAGCCCCGCCACGCAGCCACGCCACGCCAGCACTGTTCAGTTTACAAGAATTATATAAGGAGACAAACACGATAACCGAGTGATTGAAAGGTTCTCCCGAAAATCAAAAAACTCAGTGTCGAACCACTGACCATTTTGATCCTCGATTGATTCGGATAATAATAAAAGTTTAATAGTATTTTTTGTTTAAAGAACGAGAAATCGGATTAACAAATACCATTTGATTTTTATTTTTTACTGATTTTTATTAACATCCCCGATAACCAAAAGAGTTGTAGGTGTGTTATTAGCATTTGTGTAAAGAATAGGAGGGTGATATGCAAGGCAAAATAGAAGGGAATGCTGGACATCCCACTCATCAGACAATTAGATACAAAGATATAAGTATAGATAACTACATTTCTCGCCAGTTACTATTTGATTATTATACTTTCAATGTCTAGCCGACTTACGAAATCATATTATGTTTCTACGTTTTGTTTATTTGAATATACTTACTGCCAAAGCGGTAACCAGTACCGGTTAGCATCGTCCATTTTTCTAACCCGTTTGTTCCCCAAACACAGCATTCGGTACAAACACTGCGTGCTGCGTGGTCGCACCGTCATTAGTGCGTATCGAGTGAGCGTGTTAAGGTCCTCAAGGCGCGTGCCACGTCCCGCGGCGCGCTTGGTCCGGAACACTTCGTCCACGTTCACCGTGTCACCAGTATCTACCATTTGCATGACTTGCGTTTGTTGATCGCTCTGTCAAGTATATTTAATATATAAGAAATGAGAGGAAAGGAAATAATATATAAGGAATCCAGGAAGAAGAACGTATTAGCTTAAGAGTACGCCAACGTTTCAATAAAATTCAAGGGTTCAAGTAGCCATTACGATCACCAACATTCGTTAGAAGACGAGTGAGGGACCGGAGGCCTAATTGTAGTCCTAATTCCCTCTTTAACCTTTTCTAATAAGGGAAGGATGGGAAGGAGAAGAGGATTTAACGCTCCTGCGCTCCTCCTGGAAATGGATATCAGAACGAAATATTATTTTTCTGTTTATCCCTTATTCTGTCCCTTAAGGGTAACGTGTTGTAGATGCTTATGGGGCTAATCACTTAATATCAGGTGAGAGATTGCTCGTTTGCGACCTTGTTCCATAAAACAATTCGTTTTTTGTTGTACACATTTATAACTAAGAATGTAACAATGAGGCAGTAAAATGATGAATGGATGGCAGTTTATGCCGCACAAGTGAATGATAGTTTTGGTGGGGAATCTCCTAGGCGACCGTCGAATGGATTGTCGACACATTAAAAGGTAAGTTTAACTGATATTTAGAGTGTCCTTAATTGACTATGTATAGACTTAAAAGAAGCGAAAGAAAGACCTTGGGTCTTTCATCATCATGCAAAATGAGAATTCGTTGTCTCCTTGATTTACTTATTTTGGATTTTACTTCCAGACATACCATCTTATTTTAGTATTTTCAAGGTGAGTTAAACACAAGTAATATTGAAATACGTCATCAAGTGAATATCCGACGGTCCGATAACTTGTGAGCGGAAGCTTTATCCAACTAATATTATAAATGCGAAAGTTTGTAAGTATGGATGTATGGATGTTTGTTACTCTTTCACGCAAAAACTACTGAATGGATTTTAAAACTTTACAATAATTTAGCTTATACATCAGAATAAAATTTATAAAGATATTGAGTGAATTGTCCAAAACATAACGATAAGAGTAAGTAAGGAGAAAAAAATCCGCCATTTGCCAGCTATTCTGGTGCGCGCTGCAAAAACCGTTAGAGTTACACATATATAAGTTTTCTTCTTTTAGTCATCTTTTACGACAACCCCGAAAGACCGAAAATAATTTAAAAACGGTAAATTTCTCCATCCTTGTAAAGTGGTGTCCAGATTCACTCGTGTATCGTGCATCGTGCACGTGTGTGTGTAATATAGCAATTGTCTGCAAAAAATATCTAGCTTGACTAAATCTAAACAAAAATTCATGGGTCAGCAAAGCAAAGTTCTACTTACCATCGTTATACACATCAACACTTGCAGTACAAACATGCCGAAAGACAGAAAAGCGATGCCTGTTAGCGATATATCGAACAGGTCACCGATTCCCAAGCCGTGGTGGTGCTCGCGCTGCACCTCGTACTCCGCGTGCGGCTCGTGCAGTGGAGGGGAGTGGTACATGGGTGGGGGTGGAGGCGGCATTGAATACTCGTAACCACCACCTTTAAATAAATAATATAACACTCAATACAATTTAAAACAATTTCTATTTTATTTTAGAAACAAACCTTTTTGAATACGAAACACACGAGTAAACTGCTTAACTTAATGAACACTACTAAACACGGAAAAGGTTTTGGGACAAAAAATAAATATCTTTTTTAGCTTGGTTCACGATGGTCAAATTTGAAGAAGTGAGAGGAAAAGGACCAGGGTTTATGTCAAAAAGAGCGCGGCATTAGTGCGCTATCTACTGCCGTGGATAGGCATAACTTTATTATATTTTCATATGTTATAATATAATAGATGTTGGCTTACTATGTTTTGAGACTTCATAAGGTGTTCTTCCAGTTTCGGCTAATCCTGGCATATCATGGCCTTCGAAAACTTCATATCCCTCTCGTTCTTGCACATGGGGTTGAAGAGTGTGAGATGAAGATAGGTTGCCATTTTTTATATTGTTAGTCACGTTGTAATGACGGTATAAGTCATTGAGCGCAGCAACTCTATCAACAGACGATTTGATAAATAAGCTTTTATGTGCTCATGCAGGTGTAGACAGAGATAGTAATATATTGCAGCTTTTGTAAAGATAGTAAGTGACCATAGGCCTCTTGCAACAAGCTAAGGATTGCATATATGTTGCCTACCTTTAATGAACAGAGGGGATAAACAAAAAAAGTTTCCTTTTCCTATAATTTCCCATCAAATCGTCTCGGGTTAGGCCTCCGGCACCTCACTTATCAGTCGAAACGAAATGTACTTCAACTTCAAGCTTGTCTTTAATGAGGTCGTCGAAGTAGTGCTACAAAATTGACAGGAGGAGGGCCGACCGTCATACACCGCTTAAAAAACATTTATGATTACTGAGAAATATGCAGAGACACAGCTAAGTACTCTAAACTCAAAGTCAATAGATAATAAATCTGATAAAATAGCTGCCACTATTCACCGAGTTTTATAGATTGTTAAACTTTGTGTTTTTTTAATGAACAGGTCATACTTAGTCAACCATTCCTGATAATTTGCCGATCCGATATCGTGGATGGCATTGCTTCTTAAATCCTGCGACCGGGCCAACCCACTGCCATCCTTAAAACTGTAAGGCTTGCCAAGTCGGTTTTGAATAACTGATTTTCCCATCTCTTCTAAGATTTGTTCGGCGACATAATTCCGACATTGATATTCATTCATCATTTTTCTGAAAAATAAAATAATGATGTTAATATAAAATAATAATAATAAAGATAGCCAATATATAGTAATACAGTCAGCATGCCCCGCCGTAATTTTTATTAAATTTAGACATCATACGTTCGAAAATCAGCTAGCTAATTAATATTCATATCAGATATTAACTTACAGACTAGAGACAATAATAACAATTAATAATCACAAAGCAAAAAAATTTACTAGTACCTATGGAAGTCAAGCATAGAGAAAGCGGCATCTTTCGACCCGTTCACGGGCGGCAATATATCTAGCGTGTCGGTTACAGAATCTTGCATTTCGTTCGCACCATTTATTATAAAGTACGTAGGCATCAAATCGTCACTTAGTATATCGTTGATATTCAGCTCGTCGTCCATCATTTTTAGAGCTAACACGGTTCTAGAAAATAAAATTAACAGCAAAGAAACGTAAACTCGTTCGTGTCTCATATTTAGAAATATACAACGCTCAAAGGTCGAGAGAAGACAAATGAACATAAATGTCCATGTCCCCATCATACAGAAAGATTACACGAGTTACGGAGCAGAAAATTTCACGACGCCGATTTTATCATCATTGTTTCATTTGTATAACAGTACCCTGTACAGTAACCAAGATTGACAGTGAAGGTCGGAAATTTACAAGTAGGTTTGGAATTCGTTTGTAAGTATAAACTAATGTTAAATAATCTATTGACGATTTTTCTTTTATAGCTATGAATAAATAAGCACTTATCAACACCAATATAAAGTGATTTACGTTGCCGAGGCTATTTATTTTTCTATATCTACCCTAGCAAAGCTGGAACATATAAAAATACATACATATAAAGATGGAGACTTGCGTATGCGAATAGATTCCATTTATTTGAATTTAAATTCTTTATATTATACGCATACATATAATAATATAATAATCTACGCATACATGCTCGTCGGATATGGGTGCTCCTTATATCGGCATTTTTTTGATGTATGAATGTAGAAGAAGCGAGAGAGGTGTGCTAGGATCGCGCCAAATGGAAATCCATGATCTTTGCCTACCTCTCTGGGTTACGGGCGTGAGCGCATATTTATTTATTTGTTTTTAAGTTCTTTACGACCATTTTTGATAACTCTGCTAGTAACAACGAGTCTAAGTTTCACGTTTCAAAAAAATTTAGATTTGAAACATAAAACTATATCACGTTTTTACTAAACCCATTATTTAAAAAAAAAAGCGTAAAAAATAAGTCCACAATGTACATTTCCCCCATTGTTTACAAATTGGGTTTCATATAATCTGATAACATATAAAATACTACAATTTCACCCCTGCGGCTTTTAAGTGCCCGGCGCGGTGAGGGGATCCATTATAATGCACAATATTACAAATGCTTCGATGTCATCCGCGTGACGTCTGATGTGAGAACAAACCAACCCGCCCCCTTCCTGGTATATTTAATGCAGGTATACTTTATTCTGCATTTGCTCGAATAACATTTTTGTTTTATGTATTTCGAGGGCTGCAAAATATTTGTTATATTAACTACTAAACAGCGAGTCAATAACATACAATTATATAAAAAGTTGCCCCTTTTAAATAGTAAAGACAAGACATCAGGTTATTGCCAGAGCTAACGCTATCGTCATTTAACTAAATGTGATAAAGGTCGAATCCTTCCGAAAGGTGATGAATCTGAAAAAAAAATACGCACGCCCGTAACCCAGAGGGGTAAGCAAAGATTATTGATTTCCATTTGGCACGATCCTGGCACACCTCTCTCGCTTCCTCTACATTCATACATCAACGCATACGTACATCCTCGTTGGTTACAGGTACTCCTTATATCGCCCTTCTTTTGTATGTCACTAATCTGATCGATATAAGTTCTCCTTGGACGTCCCCTGCCAACACTGCCACTCATTTTTGCAACATAAATTTTGTTTCGTTACTCTCTCTCATCATTCATCCTTTCAACATGCCCGAACAGGAATCCGAAATAACACTTATTCTAAAAAAATAACAAGAATGAAAATCAAATATAAACCGTCAGATCATAAATCGGTTGCTAACCGGTTGTTGTGCTATAGTCGGTTGTTAGCCGCATTGTTAGAAAAAAATTAGAAGGATATCATTATCATCATCATCAATAACTCAAGGATTACATGTCACCCTCAACTAACGCACTTCAGCAACCTAAATCAAATACTTGCAAATAACAGATCCTTATTCAAATAATAACAGAGCTGAACTCAATATTATTTATTAATTATCTCTTAATAATATTAAGGTCTTAATATTTATTTAGGTCCCTTTGCGACAGACCTCATCATCTTACTGCCCTTTTCCCGCTTTATGTGGGGTCGGCATAACTGGTTTTCGACTTCCACGTCGATCTATAATCCTTCATTTCAGTTGTCACTTCCATCTTAAACATATCACCTTTCACGCAATCCATCCATCTTTTCTTAGGCCTACTCCTACCGTTATATCCCTCTACATTAATATCTAAAACTCTCTTTGTCACATGCCATTCTTCCCTTCTCATAGCATGACCATACCATGCTAACCTTTTGCTTCTTAACTTTTCCACTATCGGTACTACTTTCAGGCTTTCTCCAATATACTCGTTTCGTAACTTATCCATTCGTGTTACTCCACACATCCATCTCAACATTCGCATTTCTCTCTTTTCCGCATGTCCTCTCTTTTCATCCATTCCTTTAACAGCCCAGCACTCCGATTCATATATTATGACAAGTCTTATAATGGTTTTGTAAATTTTCCCCTTTATTTTAAGGGGACCTCGAGGGTCCCTATCAAGGGGATTTCAAGCCCGTGACCTGTCGCCATTTTATCCATCCCGCATTTATTGTATTTTTCACGTCACGATCAATATCACCATCGTTTTGAATCAATGAGCCGAGGTACCGGAAATCTGAGTAGACTGAAAGAGATGCGCCTTCTAAGGCAATGGGGACATAGCTGGATGGGCCACCGATGTCGCAGAACAGGTGTTCTGTTTTTGTTCTTCTAATCTTCAGTACAACCTTCTCCAGTTTGTTCTGCGATTTTTCTAAGTTCTATTTTTCGAACTCTACAATGGACCTCAAGCGTATTTTCCTCAACAAGTAAAATGTCGTCGGCAAACAACATACACCAATGTGCCACCTCCTGTATATCGGATGCCTATGCATCAATTACCAGGAGGAACAGATACGGGCTTAAAAGCCGATCCCTGGTGCAAACCTACAGCCACACTGAACTTGTCGGTTACTCCGGCTTCCTAAACCTGTCATACTAAATCTTCTGTTCAGTAACTTAGTAACAGAAAGTAACCCTAATAAATCAAATGATAAAAGCAAGGGGCTTACCTAACAAACATAATTTAAAAAGTACAAATCAGAACGACTGCCACACGATCGGCACAGCAACGAAGACGCAAATCAGCTTTTTTGTAGAAGAAAGTGACAAACAAGCAAGCGGTTCATCTAACATCAAGTGACCTACCTTTAATGGACAGAGAATGAGATAAACAGAAAAAAGGATTTGGAAATACCTTTTCCTCCGCATTCCCTTCCCCGTCAAATCCTCTTCCCCTTCCCATCGTTTCCTTAACAGAAAGGGATGGGAAAGGGAAGAGGAGTTGAAATAAGTCTCTAGCACCTCACCCATCGGACGAAACGAAGAATACTTCTACTTCACGCCTACTATCTTCTGTGAGGTCGTGGTATTTCACGGGATGAGCATTCACGGGATGAGTATTCGTACAACAGATGTTGTGGTTGGCTACCACTTTAAAAGTTCAGTATTTTTATTGCATCAGGCTTCAACTCTATTCTTTCAAAGACTGACTAAGCGACGCTGCGTCGTCGTTGAACTTGAACTGACGTGTGGAGGCGCTTGGTGGCGCTCTCGTCGAAATGATTGATAGTCGCAAACGCAACGCACGTTTGGCAGCCCTCACTATCTTGCATTCAGACACAGAATATTATACCAATTTTTTTATGTAATTTCTAATTTCAAAACAATTTAGAACATTTTTTACAAATACCAGAAAAAGCGTCAAATTTATTTTCCAAATAATCTTTTTTGATTTTATAAAGCAGCACATACAATACCGAAACAGCATGTACGGTTTATACAACGATATTATAATACAAACATTCTTTTATTATTATGTACAATAGTATAAAATATCATTGGCTCTATAGCTAATTTGTCATCTGTACTTTATGGTACTATTTGACATTCAAAGATTTATCATTCGACTATATTTTCCTTGTCTTACATTTTTGGAAAATAATAACATGAATATAAGCTCTCTTGTGCATTAAGATGTATATTAATATTTCATTGTGATTAAAACCTTCAGCAATGGGGACTAACGGCAACGGTCGACGCAGCGGCACAAAATTGCCCGACGTACGCCGCCCCATGGATGAAGGAGATTGTGTCAACGATATGGATAGCCCCGAGTTAGATTTTGTTTACGACGACTGTGATTCCCAAGCAAATGAAATAGCTGAACTTTATAGTTACACCGAGCACCCAGAATTTCAACTCAATGTAAAAGCGTTTGAAGATATAATGGAAGAGTTTAATTTCCCACCCAGTTGGCAAAGATTGACTCTACCGCAGCAGCGTACTGTAGTCATGAAACTATTAGAGCATTTGGATGTAGCAGTAAGTGATATACGTATGCGATCTGCTCGATGTATACTGTATTTAGCTCAAGGATGTTGGGCCGAAATGCAATCTGATGCAGAACAAGCCCAATGGGCACGAATTAACGTAATGACACTTTATGAAATGGGAACATTTGCTGCGTTCATCGAATTATTGAATCTCGAAATCGTTAGAAGCAGTTCGGCAATGGCTTCAAGAAAAATTGCAGAGTCTCTTCCTGACTCTACCAATCTTCGTGTTATTTTGTCAGTTTTGTATTTAATTACAGAGCACATGAGAACAGAAAAAGAGAACCCTGACTCGGAATATACTTGTTTGGTGAAAAACTTTAAGGAAGAACTTGGCACACCGTTTGGTGAAGAATTGTTACCTGTAAAGTTGTTGAGTATGGTAACACATCTCTGTGCAGGAACAACTCCATACTTTCCAATGAAAAAAGTGTTATTGTTGTTGTGGAAAGTTCTGCTTGTTTATTTAGGTGGTTCAAAAGAGTTGAAAGAGAGAAAAGCCAGATTACGGGAAAAATATGGATTGGCTCCTATTAACGAAGATACTCTTGAAATTATAAAAGGAATGCGAGCTAGTTCTCCCCCACCTAGTGCTGCTGATATGTTGGAAAATCAAAATCCAGGGCAAAGAAAACTCAAGGAAAATGAAAGAGCTCTCCGTAGACAAACCTTTATGAAACAAACATCCCTCGATGAATCTGATGAGCAAATATATGTAGACAAAGAAGAAACGGGTAATGGCTCTGAAGATTATCCAATGGAGTTTCAGTCTATGCCTGCTGATAATATGCAGAATGCAAACACAAATCAGAACTGCCCTTATTATATGTATTTTAAGCAATTTGATAGTCCCCCACCCCCTCCACCACTGCCACGAAGTCTTCCCTGGCAATCAAAAGTTCGACAAAAAGACATTGACATGTTTCTAGATAATGTTCGAATAAAATTTGTTGGATATTCACTACCTGGTGATAGACAGACAGTAGCTGGTCTCCCACAACCTATCCATGAAGGTGTTGAAATATTGAAAAAACATATGTACACAAGTCTGTCTGAGATACAGGCTGAACGAGAAATTGAAATAGCAAGAAGTCCTCTGACAAAAGGAGAAAAGAATGTTGAAGAAACAGAAGCTGAGATTCTATACAGAGCTATGTTTCCTAATCTACCACAGTATATGATTGCTCTTTTAAAAATTCTCTTGGCGGCTGCACCCACATCTACTGCCAAGACATACTCTATTAATATAATGGCTGACTTATTGCCAGAAGAAATGCCAGTGACTGTTTTACAGTCACTAAAACTTGGAATAGATGTCAATAGGCATAAAGAGATTATAGTAAAAGCTGTCACTGCAATACTGCTCTTACTATTAAAACATTTCAAAATTAACCATGTTTACCAGTTTGAGTTTATGTCACAACATTTAGTATATGCTAACTGCATGCCATTAGTTTTGAAGTTTTTCAATCAAGATATTTTATCGTATGTTGGTGCCAAAAATACTATTCCCATATTTGATTTTCCTGCTTGTGTCATAGGAGAACAGCCTGAATTGACTAAAGAATGTTTGGAAATTGGTGACTCATCAGTACCTTACTCATGGAGAAATGTCTTCTCATGTATCAATTTGTTGAGAATTTTGAACAAATTAACTAAATGGAAGAATGCAAGGATTATGATGCTTGTTGTGTTTAAAAGTGCACCAATATTAAAACGCACACTCAAAGTGAGGCATGCTTTGATGCAATTCTATGTACTGAAACTGCTAAAAATGCAAACCAAGTATCTGGGTAGGCAATGGAGGAAAACAAATATGAAGACAATCAGTGCTATTTACTCCAAAGTTCGCCATAGACTGAATGATGACTGGGCTTTTGGCAATGATGTTGATGCCAGACCATGGGACTTTCAAGAAGAAGAATGTGCACTAAGGGCTAGTGTTGATCGCTTCAACCACAGAAGGTATGGTTCTGGAGGGGGACAAGAAGTTGATTTAACCCCGCTTGATACAGACATTAACAGTGTACTTGAATCAAATGTGGACTTAGACGAAGAGTTTAAAGATAATTATGAGCTATGGCTTGAACAAGAAGTTTACAACAATGAAATAAACTGGGATGTACTCCTATCCACATGAAATTTAGAAAAGGTCATATGAAAATATTCTATTTCCAAACAATTTAAAAAAAAAGAAACTGTTGTGGATTATGGTGTTCTCATAGTAGTGCTTTCAGACTTGATACTTTTATACAGTGAGATTATTCATTATTTAACTAATCAAACATGTCATTGTTAAATTCTTGTTAGATTTCCCTTTAATTTTATATAAGTAGTAGTAACTAGGACTTTACATTGTTAGATTTAAATTGAAAAAGCATAAAATGTAACATGCATACTTAAGAGCTAGAATTATGTACTCATTTCAAATATTTGTGTTAAATTAAATGGGGTTAATATTTAATGACAAAAATGGAAATTGTGGTAATGCTATATTTAAAAAAAAACGGTTATTTTAGAAATTAAAATTCATTTATAAACTTATCTCAGGAACTAAATGAATCAGAAAAGGAAATAAATAATAAACTATTTATCGTTTTTAAGATATTATGGGCCATTTTTCAACATATAAAATATAATACATATTTTTTAAATAGTTGAACAATTACGCTTGTTATTGAATGCTTAGGGATAGACATCAATTGTTATCAGTTTCTTAGTTTATTTGGGTCCCAAATGTGACAGGTATGAGGCTAATATCTTAATAATATCCTATTACTTAGGATGATTGGCTACTTATTGAATTTTTGTGGGCTTGAGATTGACTTCTTCATCTCACCTGTTCCCAGATCTAGTTGAGTCGGCTCATCCAATTGCTCTTCTCTATAGACAGGTCCATTGTTGAGTTTATATTATCTGTAGCCATTTTTCTTGTGAAATCTACTATTAGATTCATATAAAAACTTTATTTTATTCTTTTCAGCCGATAGGCGTCTACTGCTGGACATGGGCGTCCCCCATCAAATGCCACAAATATCGGTCCCCTTATCTAATTTATTTTACTATTGGATCCAAAATTGCGACCATGTTACACGAATGGGCCGGCCCAACTGGGAAAATGCCACGGCCTCAAAGAATACCATAGCGATTTGATGTATTTATTGTTTTCCGCTTTTTCTAGCGATTCAGGATCAGACCCCATCTTCCCATATCTCCCTCCTTTCCTTAACCTTATCTACTATTCTTTCCTATAAAAAGGCTAGCAAAGTATCCGTTATAATTCTGATCGGAAGTGTGGCTCCGTTGTTACTACGCTGGTAACCTATGGGTTTTGTTTTATGAATTATCCGCAATATCATCTGAGTTTATTTTTAAATAAGGAATGACTTTTTTTTGGAAAATAACAACATTAATACTAATAAAGCTCTTTGGACATCAAGTAACAAGTTATCGTGGAAGTGATGGTATAATGAATGTAATAATATTTTTTATTAACTCGATTCAAGTCGAGTACTAGATTTCAATCACAGACAGAACTTATACTTATTAGATGATCCCCAATGCACGACATTCAGTGAACGCAAATAAAAATAAAACATGTTTTATTCGTCTACTGAGGCCTTTCATAATTTTTTAGGCAGAAAGGTTACAATAGTTTTTAGTTAGTAAGCTCACAAAGACTCAATTGTCACTAGCATTTAGTGTTCTAGTTCTAGTGACTTTTCCTCCTAGCCTGTCTTTCACTTCGTATTTAACAATATTTAATCTTGATAGTAAGGTATCGTAACGTTACATGTAGAGTCCAAAGAGTATCGTGTTCTGTGGTCGTAAACCTCTTTGGTTATTGGTTACAAGTGTTTATCTGTGGTATTATTGGGTGGGGTGGGTGTTGTCTGTCAATCAATCAAATCAAGCTTGCAAGTAAAAAAATATTGTGCCAAGGAAGAAGTGAATTATAAAGTGCTTCAAATTACAAAGTAAATTATTTATGTATGTTTATAAGAGAAATATATTAAAAACAGATAATTGTAAATTCAAGTGTAAATAATAATAATAAACGTGTAAGTAGGCATTTACAATCGATCCAAACAATTTCTCGTATTTAAGTCTTAATAATCGGTGTTCTGTTTACATTTCTTTATATTTTATGAAGTTATATTAATTCGAAGTTGAATATCCATATGATTTTAAAAATCTGAGCATACCATATCTTCTTTAAGTCTTTACTTATTTCGTAGATTCTTTTTTAATTTCAGTTTCACAATGGCTGAGTTAGCGGCGCTGTTACAAACATTAATTCCTGAAGGACGAACGCATTTAACAGACAGTCATACAAACCTCGAGCGTGTAGCGGAATATTGCGAAGCGAATTATTTTCAATCGGAAAATAAAAGACTTGCTCTTGAGAGCACTAAAAACTACACAACCCAATCATTAGCAAGTGTGGCGTATCAAATAAATACGCTCGCATTTAACTTCCTGCATCTGCTGGAACAACAAACTATCCAGCTGGCTGAGATGGAAGGACAAATGAACCATATAGCTCAAACTGTGGCAATACACAAGGAAAAAGTTGCTCGGAGAGAAATTGGTGTTTTAACAGCTAATAAAGTGACCCCCAGACAATACAAAATTATAGCTCCAGCCAATCCAGAGAAGCCAATTAAGTATGTGAGAAAGAGTATTGACTACACAGGTAACTGTATTACTTTAATTATCAGCTGGCTAAATATTGAAATTTGCTTTTGGTTTCAATTTTTTAATTTAATTTAATTATTTATATCAGACATTACATCCATATATGTTAGTAATAATATACTTAAAACTATGTTAATACATGCTTAATTCATGAATAATACAATATATTTATTTTACAACATTTTTGTACTAAGATTTTTTTTTTCAAATTAACAACTCAAATATTTAGTTTGTAATGATATTGTTGTGTCAGATAGACAATTTAGGTTTGTTGAGCTTAAAACACCTGTGGAACTCAATAATTAGTATAGTTGACAACAATGGCAGAGCCTGCAACATCTGTTGCATGAATAGGCTGGCTCAACTGGTGAAATACCACAACCTCACAGAAAAAAGGCATGAAATAGAAGTATACCAGAAGTCCAATTTTAATCCTACTTCCTTTCCCATCATTTTCTAATAAGGATGGGGCCCCTCCCCAAAGAGGATAAGACAGAGAGGAAATGGACAGGAAAAAGGATGTTTCCTTTTTCCTGTCCATGCACTCTGTCCATTAAAGGTAAGCAACGCATCTGCAACTCATTAGTGTATTGTTGATGTCTATGGGTAGCAGTCACTTAATACAGGTAACCCGCTTTCTTGTTTGCCACCTTCACCCATTAAAATAAAGTATGTTTTCAGGTGATATAATATAACTATGTCTTTATTGTACTTATTTTACCCTCTATTAGTAGAAGTGACACACATACCCCTTGATACAGACTGGGGAATACTAATTTGACTGAGTGATCTTTTAAAAACAAAATATAGCTTGAGCTCTTCACAACCAGCTGTAGAATATTTTGAATAATTTTCTAGATAATTAATTTGAAAAAAAAAATAGTTTCACATTAAAACCTTAAAGCTTTTATTAACTGTTTTCATTATTTGACAGCTCTGGATGATATTGGTCATGGTGCTCGTTGGAATGGAGGTTCTAGTGGTACGCCCCGGGGACGGCGCTCGGTGTCAGCACAGGGCTCTGCAACCTTGCCAGCTCCCACCACAAAGCCTCCGACTCCACCAGCAGCAGTCCGAGCAGCCTCTGCATCTAACACTGGCACTTTAGGACGTGGGACACTTGGTATATTTGTTGAATCTTTTAAAACATTTTTTCCCCCTCTATCTTATACCTTTATCTCGGCATGCTGGGATTAGTTCCGGAGATTGTCAGCAATATTAAGGGGTTGCTGTGGTTCTTCACGAAGTTGGGCTGACTGGAGTGATGCATGTCCGGCCCACATGCAAAACACACACACCCACGGCATAGTGTTTGAGCAAAACAAATTTTGAAGTTTCTATAGTTTGTAGTCTTTTATACACCACACACAAGCAGAATGCATAGGAGTGACAGAAGCAGAAATAGCCATAGCTGCAAGAAGGGTAAAAGATGAGAGTATACATACAAATACTCTCAGACAGCGTGGCCATGTTACAGGCACTGAATAGCAACATTCAGGCCTCATTTACGAAAGCAATCTACTACTCAATGAAGTAGAGGCCGTGAATAACATACCCCCTCAATGGATTCTGGGCCACAGGGCGGATGAAGTAGCCAGGCTCTGGTAGCCGAGCAATTGGCCCAGAACCTATCGTCCCACTACCACATGAATATTTAAGGTTGAAGGTAGTGATGAGAATTCACGCCACTCACCTGCGACCTATGGAACAACACAAATGAGTGCAGACAAGCGAGAGAAGTCTTCCCAAATATAGATGCGCGGATCTTAAGAAGGTTACTCCATTTAAGTAAATCACAAATCCGGTCAGTCGTGGCGGCGTTCAAAGGTCACGGTTTTTTCAATTAACATTGTTTAACATAGGTATTACATACAGTACTGCGTGCATGGTGGACGTAGAGATGGCGACCTATGTATGTCTTACTACACTGCCCCGCGGTGTCTGATCGCCTGCAAAAGGGTTGCTGGCGTTCTCTGACCCCTCGTTTAGCTGGGCTGGCTGATTCAAGTCTCCGCCCATACGCAAAATACGCACTAGTTGAGTTACGGAATAGTAGCCCCCATCTAAGAACTAATTAGCCACAATCTAAAATGCCCTAACAGCAATACTGCCATCCAACCATTACCTAAGTTGTTTGTGTATATTATTATATATTTAGCATAGGGCCCACTAGTAGGTTGCGAGAACCCATAGTTTCGCAATTTCTGATCTAGATAGTGATTTTGATGATTAGTTTGATTAAGAATTTATGTTGTAATTAACTGATCTATGGAAAAATGTTTAATATATACTACATATTAAACATTTTTATATATCTTTATTGATAGGCAAATCTTCACGCGAGTATCGCACGCCTCCCGCGGTGGCGCCACCGCAAGTGCCGTCGCACTACGCGCCAAACTACCCGCGCCGCCCGCCCGGGTACTCCACGCTACCCGTCGCGCAGCCGCAGGTATCGGACGCATAAGAATTCTTTTGATATACACATGTTAGATGGTATCTGACTGACTCTGTTCACACAGACCTGCCCGCAGAAGAGAGCAGATTTTGATTGTAATTTAAATAGAATTTTGGATGATTAAAACAAAGTTTATTTTTATATTTCACTTTTGTTATTGATAATGCTCGTAAGTCAGCCTAATGCGCTTAGTGCGAAACAATAAGAAGAGCCGACCGGCTCCGATTGCGTGGGTCCGCGTTACCAGTGCTCTTCCAGTCTGTCTGTGTGAACTGACACTTAGCTAAACAGCAGTATATTCTCGCTCACTGGTTCATTTGTGGTTGGTGGTCTATTACAGTAATGTCAAGCGTAAAGTCTTATTGGCTCAGGTAACACAGTACAGGCGAAATAAAAAGATTCATACTACTTAAAATTATTATGTAATGTTATCCCAAAGTTAGTGAAACAAATTTGATAATAAATTTTAAATTATTACTGATAACAAAATTTGTATTTTTAGGTTGGCATGGTACACCCAAATCAGCATCAAACAAATTCTAATTATTCTCAGCAAGACTTGCATTCGAGTATGCCACGTAAGTTTTTAATTATATGTATTTTCTTAGTAAAAGGTTATTATTAGAACAAACACCTATAAAAATAGACAAATGTAAAACTAGGAAGATAAGTGGGTGTCGACGAAGATATGTTGACTTGGGAACATTATTTGTAATGATATGAACACTATGCATAGCCATTACGAGCACCAATATTCAATATAGAAGTATATGAGTTTAATATAGCGCTTCTAATGTTTAGCACTTATCAACTACTAAAATAATTTATTTAAGTAAAAGCATTAAGTTTTTTATAATCATTACATTTCAGCTCCGCCTTCTCCGTTGATTGGATCTGACGGAGAGCACAGCCAACATTCTATGAGTCTTCCCGGACAGGTCAGTAATTATATAGTAATAGTCAGTTTAAAAAACAAAATACCCAGCTGACTATGATTATTGACATTTTATTGATTTTCTTACACCCTATTGGTTTTATGTTGACGTCATATGCGCTAAGTCACACCGGGGAAGACTAGGAATAAAATGACTTAAAGTTTAGACTACAGAAGGTCGCAATGGAACGGAC
>JWHW01037180.1:276071-317766 GCA_000931545.1 Papilio glaucus | reverse complement strand
GACATGCACCCACACGTACGTACACACAAACTCCACAACGTACAGTCACGCTGTCAAAAAAACAGCGATCATCAAAGTGGAATCGTTATCCTCCGGACTAGTGTACAGTTTAAATATTTTATATAATTTTCGTGTTCATAATTGTTCTTGGAACATTTTTTTTATTATATATTTGAAACTCAGGGTAAGATGGGCGGACCGTACTCGAACGCGGTGCCGGCCATCGTGCCCGACGAGGAGGACCTGCCGGGCTGGGTGCCCAAGAACTACATCGAGAAAGGTACGCTTTATTATTATCACATTATTAAATATACAACAATCAGAGTAATAATGTAATATGTAATATTGAAATAACGAATTACATATTTCAAAATTATGTCGCAATTCTGAGCCAAGTTATACAGCATACTAGATGCACTTGGCATGCGTTGCAATGTCTCTTCAAATATGTCAAAATAATACCAAAGCATTGTGCAAACAGTTTAATTAAAATCGTTTTTTAAATAATTGTTTGAGGCCAAAAACCTTTACGGTCGTCCTCGGCACACCTTACCACAGTTTCATTACAATCTGATCAACGCATAGGGGACGAACAAATAAACATACAAACATTGATTTTTATATATACAGATAGATAAAATACTTGAATAGTGGCTCGTGGCTATGAGGGTGAGGTTACTAGCTCCTTACTTAACTTACATCTGTTAAAATATCCATCAAATACGAGCAAATCAAACACAAAAATGTTTAATAGCGATATATCTAGTATATATATATCGATTGTTGTCCTGCAGTGGATATAATTAACTAACGATGGCACGTAAATTTGTATTTACTAGTTTTGTTTTGTAAGGTTATCGTTCCATTCTCAATTTGAATGAGCGTATTCACTGTTGGTTTGACAAAAATACAATATAAAAACAAGTGATATCATTTCAGAAATACCGATGATTTAAGGTAGTAGATAATTACGATCCTTTTATAAAATACCTTTCCTTGAACATCATTAATACTAATGCTCCAATATCTTTCATTCCAATCAAGACGGGTGCTACTGCGGCACTTCAACTACTTTATTACGTCATTGAATTTCGAACATGCCAGGTGTTAAGTTTTATGATAGACTAAAGACTTTTAAATTTGTTAAAAATTGGCTGAAAATATATTTACGTCAATGCTAGAAAGCAAAACTCCTTACGGGAGAAAATACAAAATAAGCAAGCAGTTTCCATGAAGTTAAGTTACACAAATAATCAACTTTTTTACCCCATTTTAAACAATATATCTATCTTAATTATTGTTAAATAACTCAATAGATGAAGTACTAATCAGCCAGATTCTTGGCTAATAAAGCCCGGCCCCTTTTTGTGTGATTGCAATCGCTGTCGAGTGCCTTGCATTAAAATGTGCCCCCTGTATTGTGGTTGTTTGCGGCTCCTTGCCATTAATACCAAACATTTAACCAGAAATTGATTTGATCAAAATCCTATTCAATCATAGATGTTACAAAATGACAATGATTTATATTGGGTACTTATTTAATGTAATTAATTAAATGTTTGTAATGTGTTGTATTTTTCTTAATGTCGTTTATGTCTTACTCTTATTGGTATATCCTTATCATCATTATTTTTATCTTTCATATTGTTTTCAAAATTTACTTGAAAAATCCAAAAATTAAGAATGTCAAGGTACTGTGTTGTTCCCTGAATTGATTTAATAAAAGTATATGATTGAATTTATAAAAGCATGCATCCCTATATTTCACTTTGCAGCCAAAACAGACATCACAGAGCAATTGTGACTGGGTGGTTGTAGCCGCAACGTCCAATGTGTCACTATCATTGTTGCATGTGAATGGCTTTAGGGATGCAAAAGATACGGGGGTTGAAAACTTATCCGTAAGGGGGGTGTGCGGGGATAGCGGGTGGCAGCTAATCTATGATTATTTTAATGATTAAGTTTAAATTAATGTTTGCAGTGGTAGCAATCTATGACTACTACGCGGACAAGGAGGACGAGCTGTCGTTCCAGGAGAGCGCCGTCATCTACGTGCTGAAGAAAAACGACGACGGCTGGTGGGAGGGCGTCATGGACGGCGTCACCGGCCTCTTCCCCGGAAACTACGTCGAGCCCTGCGTATAGAAACTTCCTACAAACGAAACATTGGTAAGAGTATGGAGTGCGATACACGGCCGTGGTTTCGAATCCAAAATTTGTTTACAAAATTTTCTAGTATTTATAAAACTTATTGAACACAAATATATTATGTCTGTATGTGTTATGCTGTCAAAACAGAACTCGAAGTTTTAAAATGTTACGAAACGCACCTTTGCCTATGTTCTACTATTAAGAAGCTTGCCTGGGGGACCTATGTCGCATAAAGATACTTGAAATTGAGACATATCTGCACTTCAACTTTTTGTGATATCACAATTTATCTTAAAATCTATACCAATATGTCAAAAATTGTATCTATTGCAGCTGATAAAATATTCCATATTGTGTATGTGTACACAAAAAGTTGTTCAAAGAAATTAAAGACTCCCCATTAATGGGCAGTATGTTTTGTTAGTTTTTATAAGGAAAAAGTAGAAGTTACTAAGATTGATTTATATAAAAGCAATGCACTATTTTGTTAATGTTAAGGTAAGGTAAAGTAATAATAATTATTATTAATTAATTATTCTTTAGGAAAGATAAAATATTAAGTGGATATGGGATGCGAGTTCAATTCCAACGATAAAAATGCATGTACGATGTAGATGTATAAATGTGTAAGCACTGCGCCAAACAATAAAGATAAAAGTCCACTTATAAGCAGTTATCAAAATTATAAATGGAAATTAAATAAATTAAATTACCACAAGCAAATTAAATTTCTGACATAATTTTTGCCCTTAATATGGACATTGAACACTAATTAATAATTAATGAACGTGGTAAAATATAAGCAGGTAATGTACATAGCTTTTGCAGTAAGTAATGTGCATAATTGCATTGCGTTCTCTATGAATTAAAGTAAAATAAGATTTAGGGCTTTGATGGCTTTTGTAGCAAACCGATAGACTCGTGTAGTTTAGTAGTACTGTTAAACTTTATATAGTAAGGGTATAAATAACGTTCAATCTATGTTTTATTTAAATGTTACAATGTATATGGAAGGCAAACAAACAATCCGCTACAATAACATGAGTTGCAGTACATTGCCCAGCCCAGCCCTTATATAACACACAGGAAAAGGTGACCAAGGAAATCGAAAGAATTGATAGGAAGAGGACTGGGCTGTCTCCACCTCCAAGAGACAGAAAAAAACACAACGTCGAGCCAGTATTTTGTGAGGTCATTGTAGTTGGAGGCGTATGCAATGGCTGCCAGTTTTTTGTTTAATTGCGATTGTAATAAGTATTTATATTGATTTAATTTTTATTAATTTAAATTAAGTCTTGCCTTATTGAAGAATTGTTAATTTAAAAAGACATGTATCTAGCGGTCGTCCGTAAAGTAATAATAATTGTGTACTGTATTACTTTTAGAAATATCCCAAATAAAAGTTAAAATTTACATGTTTATTTTATTTGTACCCTACCTTGTGCGCTCTTACAGATAAAGACGAGTTTGTTTAATGCATTCTGAAGTAAAAATCAGTTTGCATAATATTGCACAGATAACGGTAAAGTTTATTGACATATCCCTTCAATATCATCATCCAGGCCGTCGCAGAGCCCGCCACATCTATCGCAGGAATGGCCCGGCTCGACCGATGAAATACCACGACCTCGCAGAAGACAGGCGTGCATTCCGCGTTTCGTCGGATGAGTGAGGCACCAGAGGTAGAATTCTACTACTCTCCCCCTTCCCATCCATTTCTAATGAGAGGATGGAAAGGAAGGAGCATTTGACGGAAAGGAAAGGACAAATAGGAATATTTTTTCTGTTTGTTCTGTCCATTACAAGTAGGCAACACATTAGATTGTTGCAAATGCCTTTGGGTAGGGGTCATTTGATATTGGGTGAACCACTTGCTTGTTTGCTACCTTCGATAAAAAAATCCAAAGGTGCTGCTCACCGGGAGCATTCGCCTGTATGTAACATTTAGAGGGGATTTTGAGCGTTATTACAAATTATATCAAAATAGATTTGTACAGGTTGCGTACTGTAATGCTCGGTTCTCCCACCGATGTAATGCTCGAACCTCGAAAAGGAGCATGCTCCCGGTGAGGGAGCACCTTTATAGTGATGATTTAATTTATAATTTTCTAGCGATATAGTACAAAAGTTACTAATCACAAATCATACATTTCTGGTGTAGTTTTATTGTGAATTTATTATATCAAACAATGTACAGCTTATACAAATCACATATAAAATCTCTCTTACACGAAACAGTCGTCCACTGCTGCATATAAAAACTGCTTAAAATAAAACAATCAATTATTACGTTTTATTTAACCTTAGGAAATTGGTAAACCGTATTTAAAATAATGAAAGCCTGGTTTTTGGCTCTAGTATGTTTACATACACGTACTTGCCTCGTATCGAATCTTAAAGTATATCCCATGTTTCTATATACAGCGATGGACGACAATTTTACGACAGTCTTATTAATAACCATAAATGAAATATCTGCAATCCAAAGCAACTTTTACTTTTGTCTTTCATACAAACAGCCGAACATTTAGACATCAACGGTCAAGACTGCTTGCTGCAAGACTGGTCAACGTACTGCTGACATGTCCCACTATCAATTTACTTTCTATTGCATAAATAAAAAAATAGAACTGTTTTAATTCAAAATGTAGAAAGTTTACAATTACCAACAGATAAATGCAGGAGCCGACAAAAAGCGGACCGCGGAAGGTCTAAACTCGTATCGTAAAATATAATATATTAATTTAAATATTTTCATACGTTTGAACCCCCTTTATTATTTTTTAGACCTCAATAAAAAAAATCAATTGTATCTGGACCTCACTAACTACTTGCCAACCACTAAATTAATGAAATTATATTTTACTTAGCAAACATATTTATTTTTTATTCCACAGCAAGTTCAAAACATCTGATCATAAAATCTGGCAAAAATACTGATAAACGCAACAGTCGACCGAAGGAGTTACAATGTACTGGCTGTGTCCTGACGGCTTCGTATTTGATATTAAATATACGACTTGCCTGGCGATGTATTATATCGATCGCCAACTAGTAAACTAATTATTAATATATAGTTTTTGTTTTGTCTTATTTAGATAATACAAAGGTACTTTCTAACAAGTACAAGTTCAGTTATCCACAGCCATACGCTAGAAGTGTGAGAGGTACACAAAACATATTAAAAGTCTAGTTTTAAATTAGGTTTTACGAAATATGGTGATCCCCTTCTTCTATTCAAGGTCAAACCCATCCAGAGATACATCACGCAAATCATTTGATAACGGATGTTTGTAAGTTTTTGACACTACTATGTATTTGGATACGCCCAAAAAATTAGTCGCAAAAAACATTAATGTCGAAATAATTTATATCTTTATATACAAAAGGTAATTAGTAATTCTCAGGCATTAGATAAACTTAAATACTAACTATCAAATATCTTATTATAAAACTAGTGACAAATCACAGTTTAATTTATATTACTAAATAAATCTTCAAGGGTATTCTTTGTTGTGACTAAAATTTATTCTTTATCGTCTATTTCCATGTTTACTGATGTTGTTATTTCCGATTCCTTTTCTCTCGCTTCGGTTTCATCGACTCTACTATCTTCAGATTTCTCACCTTTGACTTCGTTTTTATGTTCTGGACGTTTTTCTATATCTTTTCCCTTCTCAACTGTCTCCGACTTTGATCTTTCAACCTTTGTTTCTTTTTCTTCCCTACAAAAAAATATTAAATAAATATTCGTAATATATTTTCTAAAAAGTATTATCTATAATAAGTGAATCTGTAATCAAAATGATATAATTAGAAAAGTGAGTGAACTGTCGCCAATAAACTGCCATCACCATGGAAGAATTAAGCAATATATTAGAATTGTTACATAAATAATAAATGACCACTCAAGCCACCCAGAGGTGTAGGCAGAGATTACGGATTTTCATCTGGCGTGGTCCTTGTACACCTTTTTCGCTTCTTCTACATGTATGCACATATGCTAGTCAGTTATGGTTATTCTTAGGGCCTTTGCACATGACGTTTTTGTTCGCATGTTTTACAGGACGCCTAGCGAACGCAAGACCGTCTAGGCGTTGTGACTTTGTATGACGTCGTGTGCAAGGCCCTTAACCTTCCTACCTTTCTAGTACGTCAGCAAGCTGTTGCTATAAGTTCGACTATGACATCCCGTACTAACATTACCACTCATTTTTGTTTATAAATTTGTCTTATCAGTCAATCTCTTCACTCATCGTTTTGACTTGCTCAAACCATGCATGGTAAAAATAAAAAAAGACTTACTTAGAAGGTCCATTCACAATTTCGACAACATCATCGTCATCATCGTACTTAATGTTGACAACAGCCTCCACTTTGCTCTGGATGCTTTTCAATGTCGAATGGAATATCTTGGAACTGGCCTGTGAATTAAAACAGTGCTCTAGATGCTATTTATTTCAATCTAAGAGGTAACAGTACAATTTTATTTCAGATTAATATTGATGGCAGATAGATAATTAAACTTGTATGAATCAGTAGCACTTATTGGATAGTAAAAATTAGATGGGATTGCATGGGCTATGATTCAATCTTTATTCAACTATTTTATTAACAATATCAATACGATAAAATTGTATTGAAAAACAGAGTAAATTAATACATTTATTGTAATATTAATATATCATCCTCGTAAGTTTTATTGTAATAAATGTTATTTGACTAAATCACATTAAATTTTATCCCAAATAAAGGAATAAAACGTACATTCAGATAATGTAAGATTTACTTGTGTATTTAATTTAAAAATTAACAATAAGCTGAATATCAAATAATAAAATTAAAAAACTTAGGATTTGTTTGTTGTAACTTATTCCTATAAATTTCCAATAAATCTGTACTTTCGTTTTGTATGTGTTACATCTATTACAACCGTGTTACTAATTATCAATAAATTTGGGACTTAACTTTGCTTTTTTTTAATTTTGTCGCAATGGTTTCGTAACAACGCATTGACACGTTTGGTTAGAATAAGGTCAAATCAACAATTATGTGAGATTATAGGTTCCCCAACCGTTTAAGGACTTCCAAAAAAATTCCTTTCCTTTGATATTATAGGTTTTTATACCAATTTTATGTCTATCTATTATTTCTTGATAATCACAAACTAAAACCTTATTCTGTCTACCTCTGTAATTGCGCTCCTCGTGGTCGTGGTAGAGGTTCGTGATTAATAACTATACAAATACTGACTTGACTGTTATAACGCCCATTACTTACAGTTAGCGAGGTGACTCGTGCTTTAGCCGCCGCTAGCTGAGCATTGAGGTCTGAAAGCTGGCTCAGCGCGCCTCGTTCTGCTTGCTGTGTTGACGCGGCAGCCGCACGGGCAGCTTTTAACGCGGCTCTAGCGTTTTCTAGCGCTGTTTCAAGCCTAGCCCGCTCTCCCGCCGAGCGCGCCGCTTGCTCCACCATCGCTCCAACGTCTATCACTCGTGACTTGTATAATACTATGCCTGGGAATAGAAAATGATAAATCAAATGCATTGCTTACTTTTATTTAGGCCAGGGGAGTAGACAGCTATGAAAAGAATATGAGGAAAGGCTGGAAATGGAATTAAGCCCCCGGCACGTTAGACGAATCGCAAAAGCGTAATACTATCTTCTGTGAGATCGTGGTATTTTACCGGTCGAGCTGGCACATTTGTGCAACAACTGATGCAGCTGTGCAGTTATTAAGCTGTAGAACCTTTTCCGTTACAATCTATTTTAAAACCGGAACGACTGGATAAAAATCTATTTAATTACCCGTATCACTAACATCTGCAGTTTCTGATTTCTCCTTTCCATCATCATCCAGCGCTTTACCGAATACCGGCAGCAGTTCCCGATTACCCGCAGCGATTGCCGCTTCTAATTCAGCAATCTAAACAAAATATGAAACTTAATTTTTACCAATGTTAGATATCTACGTCTTAGCTGATACCATTAGCCTCTCTTTCACCTTGTCGTTTAAATACTTAGCTTATCTATACTTAATATTATGAAGAGAAAATAATTGTTTTTATGATCTGGATAAACTCAAAAACGACTGAACTGATTTTAAAAATTCTTTTACTAATAGAAAGCTCTTCAGCGAATAATCTAGAATTAAAAAATATAGATTAATAAAAACAGATACTTTTTTTATGTATCCGAGCAGAGCTGTGGTGAGTTGCTAGCAGACTAGACCCACCTACTAATATCGAAACTGTTTTCGATATTAGTAGGTGGGTCTAGTCTGCTCTGGATTCTGTAATCCAGGACAGGAGAATAACAGCTCAGTAATCTAAAGTCCAAACTAGTAAGTCGTTGTTTATTACAATATTTTGTATCGCAAAAAAATATCAATCGAATTCAGCGTCAGATTTCCCTTCACTGTTATAAACAATAAAAAAAATGTTGTAATGACTTACGTGAGGCGGCACCTCGCAGGCGGTGGCTGTCGTGTCTAGCGGCAGGTCCTGCATGGCGTCTGACGCACCCGACGCCAGATCTTTGATAGCTTGGTTAAGTGACCTGTTTTAGTTAGTTTAGTTTTTTTTAATGAAAGAGATTTGGCCTTATACATATATTTCTAAGTAATGGGAAGTCGAAGCGGGTATTTCTGAACATCCTCGAGCGCGTCAGATTTACATTTTTAACAGTAGTAGAGCCCGCAACATCTGTTGCACGAATGGGCCAGCTCGGCCGGTGAAATACCACAACTTCACAGAAAACAGGCGTTTATTTTTCTTCAAGATAGGAGGGTACATACTAATAAGTATGCATTTCAATAATCGGACGATTTGAGCGCGTTGCAAAGGAGTGCAGGGATCACAAGTTTGTTGTGAGCCGCCATCTATACATTCTCGAACATGGTGTTTATTTTAATTTTTATTTTAAAAGAAATAAAAATCGTAAATAAACCCGTACACCTTTTCACCGCCGTTAAAAGTAAAATGTCATATAACCTTTTTTTCTGTTTACTATCTAATCTCCAAAATCCAAATCTTATTGAATTTTGGAAATTACATGATGCTCTAGGATGTACAAGTTTAGCATCATCAGCTCCCCTACTATAGATATTTATGTTTAATATAACTAACTCTAGTTGCACTCTTGCTCTAGTTAACTCTAGTTGTAACTTGTAGTTTATAACAGAACATACTTTAATGTACACTACATAATACTCCAGAGCTATCTGTGAGTTTCATATAAAAATGACATGTCGAATTCAACATATTTATTTTGATATAACATAATATATATCAGCACAATAGGTCTGGAGTCTAGTTAATTTATCATGCATGGAAGAGAGGGAACACTTTTCTATTGCAATGAGTCTGTAGAACATGCTGATATTTTGCATGAATAGATAGAAATCCCTAGTATTTCAAATACATATTAATAAGAAACAAAACTTACTTATAGCTGAATGTGTCTTTTATGCAAACTTTTTCGAGTATTGCGCGTATTTGAGACCTGGATAGCTGCAGGCCAAGACTCATGAAGAGATTCTGCAGGTCCTTCTTAGAGATGTTCCCACAGCGAGATGTATCAAAGTATACAAGAGATAGAAGCAAGTATGGATCGGGAGGGAGCTCCACACCCCGACTCTTGCGTTTCGGTGAACTACTTCTTTCATCATCACTGTGCGAATCCTACATACAAATAACAATACATTTAAAAAAAAGGCCTTGAATGAAATGATTTAAAATCATATCATTCTTTAACTTGAATTGGTAGTGTGTCTTTCCAACACTACTGTAGCCGATTTTAAAGAATTAAGATTTTTAAAATCAGATGATCCTCTTTTATGTCTGCTTCTTACCACTCCACAATAAAAATATCGGTAATATTATACAAAATTGACCCATGAAGTAACTATATTATACTAAAGTGAAAGTAAACATTAAAGTTATTATTAAAACTACATGGAAGTATTAAGCTTTGACTCACTTTTCTTTCACGTCTCCTTGAATCTCTGCCCCTATCCTTCTCATTACTCTTGTCATCCTTCTTGTCGTCTCCCTTCTTGTCATCCTTTTTCTCAGTCTTGTCATCAGACTTCTCTTTTTCTTTAACATCCTCAGTTTTTTCAGGCAAAGTGTATAGAGTTTTGTATATGTAGAAACCGAAATCGCGCATAAGCATTTCGTTAAACAGCTCCGCAAATACAAACAACTGAAAAAAAGTTCATTAGTTTTATAGCTAACAACATATTTGAGTTTATTTTATTTTAGAAAAATGTTAGCAAATTTTTTAAATACACTACAAATACAAGGCTTTTTAACCATTCCATCTTACATTTTTGTTAGAGCGATGCCACACAGGCGTCGTTGCTGCGCCATGATTTTCTACATGAATATACGAATCGGAATAGTAAAAATCATCGTAACGCCCGTGTGGCATCACTCTATTCTCATCACCCTAAAAGTCAGCAGCTGTGATGTGTTTATATAGAAAAAAAAAGAATTTACCTCAAAACTATGCTCCTTATTGTCTGTAATTCTATAATCTAATAAAAGTGATAAAGTAGCAACACTGCAGTTGAACTTCCCATTCTTGGCAGTATTGGATGGGTGCACAATAATGTGTGGAGCAGATGGCAACTCATATCGCGACTTGACTAATATTTTCTCTTTCTCCAACTAAAACAATTGTTAATTTTGCCACATCAGGCTAGTATTAATCCTTATCAACGTAAATACGTTAGTTACCAGCATTCATGTACATTATGATAATTCTTTACATTATATAATTTAAATGAATATCTTAGGAGTTATCGTAAAATGAAAAATAATGAGCGCGAAAATAAAATCAAGCTGGGGTCTCACACCGATGTCGTCCACTGCGCTTAATGTGCTTTCAATAAAGCATAAATTCATTCTAAACCAGAACAATGTTTGCCAGCCAGTTATAATTTATGTAAAATTTGCTGTTGGTCTTCCCAAATTAAATAAATAAATAATCAAATCTTTCCTCTTTACAATATTAGTATACATAGAGATTAAACTCGACATATAGTAGTGGGGATGAGATAATGGTCTAACTAGTGATTTTAGCAGCACTTTAAGGTCTTGCTTTGAACAATAGCAAGACTTTTTCTAATCTTAGGCTGTTGTGAAAGCAACCAAAGTGCAGCAGGCCTTAGGTTTCACAACAAAATTGGCACATAAGTGAAGGCCTGTTCTGGCCAAATTGTTGTCATATATTAATAAGGATAAACATTTAACTGTGTACAAGGTAGATGTTCAGTTGTTTTAATAATGAGAGAATTAAAATGTCAATTTTTTTGATATATTAGCTTTTTACTAAAAAATTTGTCAGCATTACCTTTTTCTTTTCTTCCTCCAATTCTTTCTCAGTTTTAGGTTCTTTAGTTTTCTCTTCTTTTTTTTCTTTAGCTTCCATTTCTTCAGAATTATCTTTGTTACCCTTGTTATTTTCCTGTAGTTTTACTGTTGTGTCATTCTCTACTTGGGTCTCTTCTTTTGTATCACTTTCTTCTTCCTGATTTTTCTTCTCAGATAGTCCAGCAGTTGGCTTCTTATGTTCTACATCGTCATCCTCTACCTCCATGACATCTTCGTCTTTACCATCCTTATCTTTTTCAATTTTAAGAAGTTTTGACAAACGGGATAGTAATTGTGTTCGGAGACCTATCAAAAGATACATCATTTCCTTTAAGACCTCTTCCATCTTATTTCGTTTTCATTACAAAAAAGTACCTTATAACATATAAAAATATCTGACAATAATGATTACCTGTCGAGTTAGCATTCCGAGCTTGTAGCTCTTGTTGTAGCTGGTCAACTGTGAGAGTTCGCAAATTAATTTTTGAATAGTGCGTTGGCTCCGGTTTCAGTTCATAGTCCTCATAGTTTTCATCAATTGTTATTGTATCTTCAAAACTTTCTGCATCCTAAAACATATGCCGTAGTTAATATAAATGATATAAACAAATAAGTTTTAAGGCAATATGAGGGATGATTTTAATGATTTTGGAAAATTTATAATATAATTCAATCGTCTCAAAGTTACTTTTAAAAATAGTATTTATGAAATGATTGTAGAGAGTTGTGGTGTGTGAAATAATCGACACTGTCGATTTCCGGCTAAATCCTATGGTAGTGTCGGCAACAGGTGCGAGGTCCGTCTCCGTCCGTTAAGATGCGCGCAGCCGGATACAAAACCAAACAAAACTGGGAACAAACAATTTGGGATTTCTCCGCTGGATCTTCGCTGAGCGGCCCCGGAGCGTCGCCTTTGGGGTCTTGCCCCGTCCCGGTGCCGTCGAGCCGCCGTAACGTCGCATCGCACGCCGCCTTATATCGCTCCTGAACCGACGTCCAGTCGACACGCGACGGTTGCGCCGACCACACGTCGGGCAGGAACAACACCACACACTCGAGCCTGGACTTGCCGCCGCTCTCGCGCCAGTAGTAAAACTCCACCATTCGGTACCTGCGCGGGTAATTCAGTTGTATTATGTATACTCACAATACGCGGACGTGCTGACTCCTGATATAGACACGACACATCCCGTACGAGAGTTAGCAAACTGCTGTTTTGTTAGTACATCATCTCCGCATCCAATTAGTTGCGCCATTCGCGATGTACGCACTCCGTACTCTTACATAATGAATGTGTGCTGTACTATGACTCATTTAAGAAATAGCTATGGATAAAAACGACTAGTAATAACATACACAATAAACACAACAACAATTAAAGAATTGAAATGCCAAGTACCAAAAAAAAATTTTTTTTTTCATATTATCCATAACTATCTCTTAAAATGATCTGGAAAAATCAGGACTCAGGGAACTCCATTATTTTAGGAATTTAACACTCACCATTGGGTACAAGAGGATAAATCAATGCCTGTGAGTGCCTTGCATGTACGTATAGCAGTTTTCACCAACACTCCAGGATCGGACTGAGGATTTTCACCATCTAAGGAAGGGCTCCAAGGGCCACCTATTGCAAAGTTTTCACCTCCCTTTCCCTTCTGTCCTACAAGAAACTTGATCAAACGCGTGGGGTGCAATGGGGTCTTACTGGCCCGTTTATCTTTTTCATCTGCTTTAGTTAAACCGCACTTCTGATAGAGAGATTCCAAAGTTGGCATGCTGATTAACATCACCTAAAATAAAAGATTTGTAAATTAAACTCTTGCTTTAATTGATATATTTGCATCGGGCAGTCACATTTCAAATAGAATGGAATACCAAAAGTACCTTAGTGACCAATATGTTCTACTATAGTACCCATGTAAAGAACAATGTGGCATAGGTAAACCTACAAATTGGTTCCAGTCAAAATTGAAAGGTCGCTTCAGGTAAGGACTGTAGGAGACCAATCTTTGTATTCCTTGGTAGAAGCTTGTGTCAAATGTGGATATTAGCATCCCCCTATGTAAATTTTTTTTTAAACTTTTACTAACCTTAGCTGAAAATCTGTAATCTGCATCAGGAGGTTCCAGGACTGTGTCATTTTGGGTTGGATTCTCTATTTCTTTGTTCATAATGTGATATGAACATGGATTATTGAGAGAAAATGGTGCTTGTGGTGGGAAAGTTTCTCCCCATCTGACATGCGCATTGAAGAAATCTGATGGTATATATAGATTGGTGTACCTCTGTGATAGTCCTGGTACATCAGCTTTTTGTCTGTAAAAGTTGTCATTTTAAATTTATGATTACATTATCTATAACAAATTGTTACAGATTTAAGTACTTAACACTAAAAGCAGTACTTGATATATCTGACAAAAAAAAGTTAAAACTGTGTAAAAAGGTGAGAAATTCAACACAGAAGACAGGCATAAAGTACAAGTATTTTGCACTCCACCTGTTGAGGCAGGTGTCAGAGGCCTAATTCTAGTACTCTCCTTTTTCACATTCTTCTTTAATAAGGAAAGGATGGGAAAGGGAAGAGGATTTGATGGGGCAAGGATGGAAAGGAAAGTTAAAGTATTCTTTTTCCTGTCTATCCCTTCCTTTATCAATTAAAGGTAGGCAATGCATATGCAACTCATTTGCTTGTTCACTTGACATACAGGTAAAATGCTTCCTCATTGGCCACCTCCTTCCATAAAAAATAAATAAATCTCACAGGGCTCACATTTAAGAACATGCATATACACTATAATTAGAAAAGTACCTATAAAATTAAAAAAGTTGATAACATGATGCTTATATGAATAGTCAATTCTGTAATATGTGGTAACAACTACTTCAAAAAGATTAATTTTTTTCATGGGCATAACTTATACTTTTAAATTAATCAATGTAACAGATAAATATAATGTTAACTCACATATCTAGTGGCATACGAGGAACTCGAACATACTTCACAGGTGATGGTTGATGGACAACAGGGCGTTTGCGTGGGGGAGAATCCCTGCGGGTGCGGCTGTCGCGGTGCTCACGGGAGCGTGAACGACTTCTTGTACGAGATCGTTTCTAAAATACAAGTAAACTAAATTTGTTAATACTAGTGTTTCTAGCATTAAGCATAAAATCAAGTTCACTAC
Source organism: Papilio glaucus (assembly GCA_000931545.1). Classification (NCBI taxonomy): domain Eukaryota; kingdom Metazoa; phylum Arthropoda; class Insecta; order Lepidoptera; family Papilionidae; genus Papilio; species Papilio glaucus. Next base: position 303,053 of record JWHW01037180.1, on the reverse strand, counting down.
CAGTCATAAAATATTTCATGACTGTTTATACACACACACACTTTTTGATAAGTTTTAGCATAATAACTTCAATTATAGCACTTCATAAACTAATAACATTAGCTAGCATTAGAAAAAAAACCATTTGATACATTTAATTAAAATTTTGTAAGAGTTTGATTCCTATTTAAGGACAATTGATTTTAAAAAATGTTGAGTTTTCTCAACATTTAACAACTGTTAACAACTAATATAAGTATAAATTTCTGTATAAGAACCTAAAACAAAAATTGATTCTTATATTAATTTACTATAATTGCTGTAAAACATGCAAGACTGGACAAACAAAGTTTCAGTAATTTTTTTGAGTAAAATATAAAAAACTATGTTTGGAACATAATTTTGTATTTGCGCCGATGTCAGATTTTTTTTTGTATTTTAGTACAATTGACTCTGGGCATACTTCTAAAATAAGTAGATATAGAATAGCATAAACAGGCAACATGAGCTTACTCTGTCATCTCTGCGCGACGGACGATCATCACGTCGTGATGGTAAAGTCTTTTTGGACGACGGTGGGGGTACAGCATTATAAGAACTAGATTTAGGAGTATTTGACTTCTGGTTATGATTAGACTTTGGCAAAACTTGGACACGGGTAGCATTCCATTTGAAAGGCATATTAGAATTATAAGTAGCTTCAACGAGCACCCGATCGTTGACCTTAGGTATAATGCCTTTTGCACAAACTGATGTTTGATAGAAAACATCATGATCAACAAAACCAAAATCATTATGAGTCTTCGTGACCGTGCCCGTAAATACCCGCTGTTCAGTTCCCTGCTGGGGTTGATTAGTTTGCGTATTCTGGTACAAACCCGGGTTCATACCACGTGGTGTTGGGTACGCAACAACATTGCCCGGGTACATTTGACCTTGAGTCATTTGATTCATCTGCATTTGTCCTGCCATCGGCATTGCCATCCCACTTTGAGCTTGCATTATGCCAGTATTAAATACTGTTTGTGTCTGTTGAAAAGGCATCATGCCTTGTTGTGTCATCATTGCATTTGGATCCATTATTTGTGGATTTATGCCGGTAATGTTTGTACTGACATTAGGTCGCGCCCAAGGCGGATTTTTCGCGCCACTACTCGACTGCATTATTAAGAATTTATTTTTAAGGAACACAAAATAGTTATGATTAAAAGTTTATGTATTTTAAACAGTAGATACGTTAGGTATACACACTACAAGTGACAAACATCACGAAACAAATTACAAAATGGCAGACATAAAAGAGCTTGGGTTGCACCAGAGACAAATATACAAAACAAAAATATATGTTTATGGATTTATGGCCAATTATACAAAGAGTAGGAGACGAGATAGTGGCAGCTAGATGATATATAAATTGTTTAATGGGGTTAAAAACTTAAAGCTCAAAGCAGATGTCGCGACTGTTGAGTGTTCCTTCTATTCGTCATTGTTTTTTGTTTGTATTTGTTTTGCGACAATATTTTTTAATATTATTAACAGAAAATATATTCAATGCGGAATGTACCTGAACTAAAAGCCGAATTAAGAAAAAAAATGGCCTCTTCTAGTTCTTCCTTCGAACAGCTTTCTCCCACACTTTTCTTCACAAAGGAACTTTAAGAAATGTATACATTCCTATGTTCCTGCAATTAATAAATACACAGCGTATTATCATAAGAAAATAAGGATTAAGTGTCAGTGAATTTGAAATTTGAAAAATTTGAATGAATTTTGACAGATAGTTTTTTAGATTTAGTTTGATAGGTACATTCAGTAGTAGTGACATCTGAAGTGAGCAAAAGGCAGTTTTTATCCCCATCAAATAGAAATTTAGAATAATGATAGAATAGATATATTTGATAAAAATTACTTGATTTATTCATTACCTTACTTACTTTTTTATTTATTTTCTTTAAAACAAAGCAAAAACATATTCGCTACCTGTAGTACCTGCTAACTCGGTGAAAAGGACGAGAGACATGGCTTCCTTTATCTACCTCAAAGGAATGGAAAGACGAATGTATGTTTCGTCAGTAATATTATTTACTTATTTATAGACAACTCTTTAAATTTTATCGAACTTACCCATAATCATAATCCTTCAACATATCCAAACATTCATTATTAATTCTGTAACGGTCAATGATACGGATATTAGTCACCCATTTTGGAGAACCCAGAACATGTTTTGAAAGCAGATGAATACTAACTCATCTTCTTTCAAATCTATGTTTTCGGCAGTGTAAGCCCACGGAATATCGTGGGTTTACACTGCCGAAAAACATTCACATAAAACATATTGTCGACTCAAATTTTTAAGAGAAAAAGATAGAGAGAAAGCTTACATCGCGACACAATTTTACGACAGTGGAAACCCACCTATAGTCTAACAAATGGTGTAATTGAATAACGTCAAGATTTCTCGTGCCTTTTTCGCTGTTACTATACCATGTGCGATGAGATGTTTGCAATACTAAATTAGGCGTAAATATTTTAGCCAGTTTGCTAGCCTTTTTAAAATAAGCCTTTATAACATTCGTTAAAAATATTATAAAGTAGTTATTATAAAACACAAGAAACCCTGTTACCAAAAAATATAGTATGCTGAAGTTACATTTATTTATAAACAAGTAAGATTTATTGGATCAAATTGTAGCAGTTTCAGAAGAGGCGTCGGCAACGAATTTGTCGACATGCTTAAAAGGCCAATACTGAGTATTCCTAATAAGGAGTGTATATATATGTAATTGTTTTGATATGCATGTATGTGTGTCAATTTAAGTTTTATTTAGAAATAAATATCTTAGTACATGAATCGGTCAACTATTTTTGTCAATCGAGAATTGCACTAGCATATTGAACTCCTTAAGGTTCTTTATTCAATGGATTTTGCGTTTTATTTAACGGTTCATGGATTTTATAGATTTATAGTAATCTAATAAATATGTTACTACCTATTTACAAAAACTATTTATACTGTCGAGTGAGAGGGTTCTTTACTACCCTTAACGGGGTTTCCTTCTTGGATCAAAAGGACGTGTTAAGGTTAATATAAATGTGATATGCAGGAAGAACCCCGAAACCAGTCGGTTTAAATGCCGAAGCAATGTGGGTGTAATTATAATTTTAATAAAATCTAAATTGTTACTTCTCGGTGTTAGTTCTCCCCGTGGAATAATCTAAATTTTTTGAAAACACTACGCTTTCATTCTATAAATAGTGTAGAAGTATTGTATTACCTTAGGGTGATATTTTTAAGAACATAAATATTACACTAAAAAATAAAAGTTTTCGTTGTGGCCGTCGCATGTGGCTGAATGTAGTCTGCTGAGTCTGAGAGACATCAACTCGACTCGATCACTCAAGTAAAATTCTTCAGTAGCTCGCAGCGCTTGGATGTGTGTGCATGTGTATATGACGCGTCAGTTTTACGCGCCAAAACATCGGATTTAGTCTTTTAAATAAGTGTGCTTTAAGTTTTTAATTATAGTTTTATTTGTATGGTTATTATTATTCTTTAGCTGATATAATTTTAATCATTGACATGGTTATAAAAAGTTTCAAGGCAGTGCGTTATTTCAGTATTCGGGCAATCGGCCAAACTTCAGATAAACATTGCGTTTCATGCATTTAGTGACATAGTTCAAAGTTGATAAACAACAACACAAAACGTTATACGCTGTTTATTAATATTATTTCAAAAGTTAAAAAACATAATATCTCATTTATTAGCACAATTTAACAACCTTGACTATTTTAATATGGTAACGAAAAAAGGTGAAAGTTTTGATTACAAATGTCCCAAAAGTGTGCGTTGTTTCGTATGATGTAATATATATATTCTTCCGTGTACCGATAAATGTTAACTATGAGTGTTGAATCATCGAAACCGATTCGAAGCGATGCGGGTGAGCCGGAGTCACAAGACATATCAATTAGAAGTCCCACAGGAAGGGTGACTACGTCAAAGAAATCCTTGGCACTGAGATTATGGGTGCTGTTGCAGCCACTCGCGAGGCTATGGGGCCTTATTACCGCTGTTGGTAAGTAACTTACCATAGAAAGACCCGTAAGTAGCGTAACACTAATTTCCTTCTCGGTTGAAACTCCTCGGTTTAAACTAATGTATTTTTTTTATAGAAGAAGGTTTGAAGATGTGATGCCTACTTTTTATGGACAGAGGACGGGAAAAAGCAGGAAGAAATAAGATTTCCTACTCCTATTCTTCCCCTCCCCTGTACAATCTTCTTTCCCTTCCCATCCTATCTTTTGTAGGAAACGATGAGGGAAGAGGACTGAAACCGGGCCTCCGGCACCTCACTCGCCGGTTAAAACGCAGAACCATAAAATACTTCACGCCTGTATTCTGAGAGGCCATGGTATTTCACCGGTCGAGCCGGCCCTTCTTTAATATTGGCAACAAATCTTCAAGTTTATTCTGTATAATTTATATTATAATTTGGTTTCCTTCACTTTCACTGTATCATAACACTTTATAAGATGCTATTTATCTAATAAAAGTTCTTCTAGTATACACTCTTATATTTTATATATATTTTTCGTGGTTTTTCATTGCCACCAGTTATTGCCACATCGTAGAAAGCAAAAAAAAATAGGACGTATTACGGGAATGAGTAGTAGCTTCTTCATGTATGCTTGTTGCGGCCTCAGGCACAAAATAACCTTGTGCAGTTACTAGAAGCTTCTAAAAACTGATAGATAATTCGTTACAATGTTAAGAGCTACGTTATTATTCCATTTTATTATGTTAAATTAAAATTGATGTAATTACTTATATCAATGAAGATAACATTCCTTTTCTCTTTGAAAATAGACCCTACTTTTTCTTATGACATTTAGGTAAATGAACAAGATTACAAATAACACAAAAATGCGTGTCTGGCTTGAGACCTTGCTTAACTGGATATTACTTAAAATGTAACTAGAGGTTCTCTTTGAAACGTGGGAAATTTATATTTGATTGTAATTATGTAAAATCTGATTGTAGTCACTATTATTTATATATTAATTCAATTCAATTCAATAAAGCTTGAATATTAAATAAACAATAATTAACCGAGCGTCGTCCGATGTACTATTAGTAGGTCGGAAGTTCGATTATCAAACAACTTGTACCACTATTATTATCTAATATATGTACAATGTTTTAAACTATTGTTCTTGCATGTACATACATAGATATACAATATATGCTACTAATGAATAAAATATATATTATTAAATAACGTTATAGTGGCCTCTTAACGATAGCTTAGTGTTCAAGTCATAACTAGTTTTTCGTTTACAGTCTATCTTTTTAATGGTAGAAGACGACAAATGGTTAGATATCAACCGCAATAATAACAAAAGTTACGAATGCATTGCCAGCCATTTCATAAGATAGACGGAGGGAGTGGATAGAGAAAATGAGATGGAAAGTAGTGAGAAGAGGACTGAGCAGCACAGAAACCAGGCGCGAGACAGTGAATCCTCACCCTTCTCACGACTGTCTTCTGTGAAATTCTACGACTTACTTGTTATTCGTAAAACCATACCTTTAGTTTTTTGTGAACTTGAACTTAGGCGAATAAAAAATCACGAAAAAAATTGTTTTACGTAATCGTGACATTGTGCGTAAAACCATTATCATTTTTTTGACGAATAGGTAAAATAGAAAAGATAAATTAATGCTGATACTGTATGCATATTTAAGTGTTTTTCTTGTAATATTTATTGTAAATACTTCTCATGAATAATTGTAGAGGTCTTGTCAGTCAAGTAACAGGAAAACTTGTCATAATTATTGTTATAGAAGTTAGGCGTGCATTTTAATTAATTTATTATTTCTGCGTACTAATGAGCATTTAAATTTTTATGTATTCCTTAGGGTACTTTTAAACAAGGGGAAACGATTGTTTCGAACACGACCGTGAGAATCAAGTAAATCTTAAAGGCCATTAGATACTCCTAATTATTGGCGATAGTAGGTACGCTTTCGGAATTTAAAGATTTGGGCACCCAGAAGGCGGGGCGTGACAGTGACGCGACGCCGACGGCGCAGTTGTATTGTAATGTAATTATTGTTTCATTGCAAGATATGATAGTTGTAAACAAATAGTCATTTAACATACACGGCGGCCATTACACTTTTTATACTTTCATCCGAAATGTTGTAATTTTGTGGATATCATGAGATAGTGTAGTGAAATTGTGTAATATGTATAGCTAATGTTATAAGGTAACATGTGGAAAAGTTGTTATCCGAAAATATTTTGGCTCGTCGCGTGATGTCGACATAACCGTGGGTATGCACTGCCGGAAACATTCGCGCAAAACCTATTCTTATCTTAGTTATTTCAGAGAAAAAGACATACCTTATATCGCAACAACTTTATACGTCAGGCTCTCACACGGCGAGTGACATCTTCTATAGTAAGTCATACATTACAACTAACGCCTCGCCGCCTGCTGTGTGGCGAAACCTTAATATTCAACCCGGAAAACGAATACAATTATCAATCGTTGTACGCAATAGCTATAGATAAAATCGTGGCTCGTTGAGAGGGCGTTTCATAGTGCGGACGAGAGTCTAGAATTGAATAATTTATTAATTATCTTCAGACTTTTTGTTTAAGATATTAAATATTGTATGAGTGTACTTATTGAACTCTGCACTACTATAATCCTGTAATAAACCATAAATATTTATTTTCGTACAATGCAATTGGAATTCGAATCCGACGACTTTCAACAATTCACACTTATCATTAGTAAGCACACATTTAACTACCTAAAAATTAAGATCCGTGGTGGAGTGTCCGAATTTTACGGGATTGGGGCTAGAGTACCACTACCCATGCGCAATAATATGAGACCTGAGACAGATGACGTCACAAAGCCGTACAAGGTTAATTACATTTGCAAACTATTATTTTTCTACTTTTAAATCCTACAATAGTGAAAATGATTATTTACATTATCGTTCTATACTTTTTCTCATGGCTGATACAATATTTAATGTATTTATGTACATATATTATGTATTTGACACCGATGTTGTACATGCTTAAATAAATACGAGGTACAAATAGAAAAATTGTTATTTTAATGCTTATTTTTCCTTTACAGGGCCACATACAGGTTCATTTCATTCAATACATATTTATGCAGTTTCAAATCAATCTAACATACTTTATGAGTAATTTTTCGAATAATTCTGACAGCAGTTTTACTTAGTACTTTGCCGTATACTACAGATAGATCTTTATAATTTCATTCAATTATAAGCACATTTTTGTGGCTAAACTTACTTGTCTTGTGTACATATTTCCAGATATGCTACTATTTATTTATTTAATGAGATGTTAAGAAACAAAAGATAAAAATTAGATAGGTTACATAAAATAAATATAAATTCTAATGTTTCTAGCTGATTGTCTCACTGAGAACAATTATTATAATAATAATTATTATTATTTATTCGTTTTATCACCATTAAGAATTTACTGAGAACTTAAAACTATATTACACTAAAAGAAAGAAATGTAGGATATTTTAGTATTACCAGTCAAATAATTATAAGTAATGCTTCATACCACGTCCCTGCTTTGCTCTGCACGTAATGTATCATCAGGAATAATCGATCTTAACCAACGACATCAATTGTTTACAATTGCCGTTACGTATGAACATTGATGAATTATATATACAACGCGGTATGTACCTTTAAGAGATTAAAGTGTTCATTGAAAATTAGCTGGCGGGAAACTTACACTTCCGCATTCTCGATGTTGGTGTAATAATATCAACTAGTATATAAATAATCTACTAATATATAAAGGATTCAAGGGGCAAAGAAAGCTAGAAGCTCTTGACCACACCGCCGGCCCTTTAAACAAGTAGATCGAGATTGTCTTTAGGAATCCTTATTTTTGCCATCCTAAATAAAAAAATGGATCTATAATTTTCAGTACTTAAGGACGTCAGAGGAAAAAGGGCGCCAAAAGACAATCTCGCTCAAAGTGTCTTGGCGCATCTTCTCTGGGTGTTTTGGGGCAACCTCCGGCTGGAACAAAAGCTTCCCATGCTACCCATACATGACAACAACCTTACCTGTCAAGTGCAACCTCACTTAGACGGTCCTTGAGGCGCCTAAATTTGAAGGCGTAATATCATAGTTATGGAGTGAACAAAGACCGCTTCACGTTTTTTATTCTATATATCATGACAACGAAAGAAAGTCGACATCAATATGGAAGTAGAAAAAGTCTACAGTCTATATTCTTTCAATATTTTTACTTTAATATTTATGTATGCAAACTTTTTTATTGTGGCCTACTTTAATATTATAATGGGACAAGTAAAAGATATACGTAGCATACGCTTTATTAACAAATACAAAATAAACGAAAAACACATTTTAACCCAATTTAGGCAAAATGTATTAAGACTTTTGCAAAATATTCATACGTACCTATTTTTATAGAATAGTATAATACTATGTTAAATATGTATTTAATCACAAATTAGAGCGAGATTATTAAAGAAAGAGAAAATATTAAATATTATTTTATAAAATAAAATAAAATAATGAATGTTGCAGTTCTGAGCGGAGCTGGGGCAGAACTAATGGTGCTCGGCTACGAAGTCGCGCCGGGCTTTTTGTAAGTATTTTTATATCTATTCATTATTTTTAATGACAGTTGCAAGCTGTATCAATAAGCTTTCTTGCTATTTTAATTCTAATAGTGGTAGAGCCCGCAACAACAAAATCTGTTACACGAATGAGCCAACTCGACCGGTGATACTACGACCGCACAAAAGACAGGTGAAATAAAAGTATTCCGCGTTTGATCTAACGAGTGAGGTGCCGGAAGCCTAATTCCAGATGTCTTCCCCGTTCTAACCTCTTCTGATAAGGATGGGATGGGGTGGGGGAAAGAATTTGACGGTGGTAGGGATGGATAGGGGAAAGGAAATAAATAAAGGAAAGAAAGGTAGGTTGTTGCAGATGACTATGGGCATCGATCACCTTATATGGTAAGCTGCTAGCTCGTTTGCCACCTTGTTCCATAGAAGAAAACTTGTCTGATTTTACTATTGGCCGTGTTTTGCAGATTTATTTCACGAACTTCTACTGTTATAACTTGGTAACATTAAATTTGGCGAGACGACATTTTGGATGGTAATAAAAAAGAGCAGATTTCTTTTTATATAAAGTTGGCGTCGAGGGAGGCGTTAAAAACACGCATTTAAGTAACTTTGACGTATTTCAGCCAATATTGTCACGTCGGGAGCGTAGGTTTATGTACGCGGAGCTTCGCGCTTAGTAACAGGCCTCGTTAGTAGGATCCTTACGTATAGTGTTCATTAACCTGGAATCCGAGTCAGAAAGTTCCTGTTGTTATTTTACAATTCCTTAGTTATTAAATCGTAGATAGGGAAAACTTTTAAAATGTTGTCTGTATGTTTAATTATTTAGTTTTTTTTTTTTTAATATGTATGATAATAATTCATCTTTAGGACGATTTCCATTTGTACGGTTTACGGTGTTGACTTTTCTATAACATTTTTATTTTGGTTTTTGACTACAATTCGGCAGCTTAAGTCTTTACTAAAAAAAGTCCAATTAAAATAATGGTAAGGTGACATTTTACGATATATAGGTAAAGGTCTAATACTTATTATATTCTTTTGTTTTTCTGTCAGACATACCGACATACCTAACTTCCAACTTGAGTCATCAATATTTAGCGTGCAATGTGTGAAAACTTTTTACGAGTGGTCTTGAAATGTGAGACATTTTGTGGTAAGCTCGTAAAACTCCTTACTTCTGACGTTGAATGGTATGAAACTGAAGTTAAGCGAATTGTGCTACTTTCTCAATAGCTTTAAGGCGAAGTTAAAATAGAAGTGATTTATTATTTAAATTGATTCGCGGTACAAACTTTATATGAAAACAAAGTGGTTTCTGTCTTATTAAAATAATAAGTGTGTAATGATTATGATTGTGACATTTAATTTGGAACTCTGGTAGGTGATGTTAAGTGATTACCATTACCCATAAATTCTTGTTTCTTGAGAGCCGTTGTGTATGTCAGAGTAGGTGTACTTTTATATACATAACGAAAAGGGTAAGATAAAAGGATGAAAACTCACTACTACACATCGTACGAAACGAAGATGTATGAGATAGATCGAAATCACAGCAGTATTCTGTGAGGTCGCGGTACTCGCCTGTGATGGGCAACTCATGCAATCGCTGCTACTAAACTTTATCACCGTTGTGGCTTTGCCTTAAAAGCGGGTAGACATTAGGCGTTTGTACAACGGCATTATATTGTCGCTTATAATACGTTAATTAAAAAGCCAATTATACAGTATTAATCCTTATCAACGTAACAAAAATGTAATGCGCCCGAAAATAAAATAAAGCGCGGGTCTTACTGCCACCCCTGCGCCGCGCCCCTTGCTCACTGGGTTAAAGCTACTTGTGCTTTCAATAAAGGGATCGGCGCGGTATAGCCCATCTAGCAATTAATACAGCTAATAAGAAACACAACATAAATTAATTCCAAGGCGGAACGAAGTTTGCCGGGTCAGCTAGTAATCTATAATTATTAGACAACGAGGTTATACATTGTAGTACTACCGGTTAATATAAATCCATAATCTCTGCCTGCATAATGTGGGTTACGGGCGTGATTATTTATTTATTATTATTTAATGTAAGCATGCTAAAAATTATGAATGGCTACTACATAAATTATTATATGTGTGTAGAGTTGGCGCGGCGCTGGTATTCGTGATGGAGACGATGTGGGTGGCGGCGCTGTTCGTGGACCTGCTGTGCCGGCGCGGGCAGTACACGCTGTCGCTGCGCTGCTGGGACTTCGCTCGGTGGTCGTGTGGTCGAGCCCGCGCACCATTCTACGCGTGTGCGGCGACCGCTATCTTGTTTGCTAACCTCACAATCCTCGCTGCTGTTGCAGGTGATTAAATTGTTTGTAGTCGGTAAGATATTATATAATCGTTACCATGATCAAAGTATAATAATATTGTTGTATATAAGCAAATCGCAGGTCTATTACTATTTATAATAGCCCTTGAGTAGATACTCACAATCAGTCAAGTAACACTTACACCGATAGCTGGCCAATCCAGCAACTAGGCCCCTAGATTACATTAGGGACCTAGAATTTTTATTTTTTAGCTCAAGATCCTTCGGATCGCGAGCCCTGTATTCGATGAAGCTGTAAGAACCGTCAATAAGGTTACCAGCAACTACTTCTCCGAAAATACACACACACAGTGAAGTAAATTAGGATACTTTGGACTTAGATACGAATTAAATCTACAATTAGCACTTAAAACATATAAAAGTCGAGAAAGGTAGATCCTTGAGGCATATTAGACAAGCGTAGGCCGTAAATGTATAATTAATAATAAGCTCTTTGGTGTCTTTATAAAATAACATTTCAAACAAGTTAAGAAATTCATTTTTTATATTTTCTCCCTTAAGTGCTTAGAAAATAATACAAGCCTAGTAAGTACTTAGAAACAAAAAGATATTTGCTTGGAAGCGAAGCAAACTTATGCGATAGTCACATGACACAGTAGCGACCGCAGTCGGCGACAATCTAAAGAGGTCGGGACCGGAATACGCTGCCAACATGCGAATTTTCAGCGTATGAACATAAAAGAAAAACAGAAGCCACTTGAATGATTACTGCCTCAATGTTCTTTTAACTTTTCAACTAATTTTGATATACATATGTTTAAAGTGAAATCTTACATAAAATAGATAACGCCCGTAACTCTGATAGGTACGTCGTATTCATCATCACTAGCGAATGTACTAAAGTTTGTCTTTGAACATATAATTTCGCTGCCAAGCAATACGGAGTTCCCACTCCGGGTAAGGGCAAGTCGCCAGTACTGCTACGCACAGGGAATTTGATCTCTGTATGTACATTATATTTAGATTAGATGATAGACTATTTATATATCAGTTCATTGATGATGTAAGTAAAATATATCGCTGCATGCATTATGTATACATATATTTTTAGACTGGTATATATAATCATTGTACTAAATTATTTCGTAGCTAAAAATATTATATAATAGTGCATATTCATTAAGACCAGTCTGAGCATATTATGAATAAATAGTGTGTTAAAGAATTCTGAGCCGTTGCGCTTGCCATGTGTCATCTACAAAGCAAGCGTCTATCCTTTTAACCGACTTCAAAAAAGAGGAGGTACTCAATTCAGTATTTTTGTAAGTTAAACCCAAACTTCGACATTATTTTGCAATCTGTAGTTTTTGTTTCCAGGTTGATCCCATTTTAATTTTATCATGACCCGATACGTGGTTCTAGTGTTATTCACGATTTTCTTAATACATATTTGGTTAAATACTAGTTATATACTAGTAGAATTATTTATTATATCTAATGGACTACGTTTTAAAATGCATCAGCAGTCGATTTAAAGTAGTTTAACTGTAATAGCGAGAGACTTAGTTAAACATATGACATAGGAATGCGGTTATCTTGATTATACTACAACGAGTCACTATAGTGAGCAGAAATGTTAAGAATGCATAAAGGAATACTATGCGACAAATTTATGAATTAATTTAAGATGAATTATTAGCTCTGACCTGACTTTTTCATAATACTGGCAAGATAAACAAGCTAAATCTTTAGAGCGTTAATGAGAGAGAGCTGGTTTTGTGCATTTAGTTTTACTTCTGCTTATTGATGATGTCATCATTAGGTACAAAAATAGCACCTGAAAGATTTAAAAAGCATTTGCTTAACAGTCTAAATCAAGAATGAATTACATTTTTTGAAAGAGGATCAAAAACCATAATATAAATATACTTAACTAGTAGGATTTATAAGCTATATAAGTAAAGGTTTCTTTTATATGTTAATCTTTGAAAAACATCAAGACCATGTAGATCTTTTTTAAAAAAATAAATTTCATTAAAATATAAAAAAACCTTCGTTCTATAAATAGAATAGGATTATATGAAATTTTCCGATGTTTTCATATTAAAGACCGCATACTTTTTTGACAACGATTGCGCGCCGTTAGCGAAAAACTCGCCGAAAAGGCCGGGACATAGCAAACATAGTTTTATATTTTGTTTGGACAGCTTTCAACTTTTGCCATGGATTTTAAAATTTGAATTGTACCGAAAATTCTAGTAAGGAGTGCGCGTGGTCTGGGTATGTGCATGCTTTGCAATTTTTTTGCAAGTTTTAATAATATTATTATAATTTAATTAGGCATTAATAAAAATAACTGTAATACAAACTGCATAAATTCAGTTGCCGCTGGTAGCCGCAGTTGACATTTGTAAAATATTTTTTTTTAGCAAAAAAAAATATTGCTAAAATTAAAGCTTACGTATGTACTTGGTCATCTTTAGTCACGATAAAACCACATGTATGATCAATCACAGTTTAAAACTCATATATGATTGTCAAATTATGGTAAAACTGTGGACGGCTTTTCAAACCTTAGGTTCATAATATCGAGCTTTTGTTTACTAATATCTAATTAAGTCCCTGTTCAACTTTTAAAAAGGCGAGGAAGTAAAGGTACAGATGGTAAGGCAACGAGAAGCTAAAGAAACCCATTCACCAACCTTAGACTAAAGACGTTAGGCCAATCATTTATAGTTTATTGATTTACTAGGTGGCCTACTACTGGTGCTGGCAGCATTGCGGGCGGCGGCGCCGTTCTCCCCGTTCGCGACTCACGGGCCGCACCACGCGCGCGCCGGCAGCTCGCTGCTCAGCCAGCACGACTCCCCCCTGCCCGACGTCTTCTACAACGCTGCGCATTCTGCAGACGACAGGTTCGTGTTTCACACATTCATTCGTTTCAACCAACAACCGTGGAGAACCAACAACTGCAACATCTGTTACACTGCAGGGCCGGCTCGAACGGTGAAATACCACGACTCCACAGAAGACAGGCGTGAAGTAGAAGTATGCTTCCCCGTTTCACCTGATGAATGAGATGCCGGGGTCCAATTTCAGTACTTTTCCCTCCTTTCCTAATAGTGTCACCTAATATCAGGTGACCCGCTTGTTCGTAAAAAAAAACCAGCACTGAAATTTGAGATGTTGAGTGCAAAAACTAGTATATATAGTCTGCTTACACTAATGTCAGTTTCCTGAATCCCATAGGCGTTGCTCTAGAAAGTTCAACCTCGATACTTTGAAACCTGGCACATACATTGCGTCGCGTTTGTTATCCTTGCATGAAATGAGGTCTGTTGACATAAATCTGGGTTAACTGTTGTTTAGTTTGATTTCGGAATGATGTTTAGATATCATTATGACATGATATTCTCATATTACGTGATAAATATTAACAATATACCCGGCTTGGTGCCGGGTAATGTAAATGCCAACACTGCTGTAGACAGTTGCCGGAATAATAAATAACAAAGAAGTTTATTTACTTACAGATGCGAAGAGATGAAGGTCCTCGATATAAAAACACCGGAGAAATCACGATCGACGACACCGAAGCAGTCTCTTCTCGAGATCTGATTTATCCATTGGCTTGTCTATGGGCGGTCATTCGACAGTATTTTAACAGTTCATATTCCATTTTGAGCATTCGCCTGCAGTCGAGTCAATTTTGTTTACAATGTCGGTCGACGCGCAGATATTACAGGAGTGCATTGTAATGAACTGCTATACAGGTGAATGCTCTCAGTGAGGTAGCAACCTGAGGATACTGTTTTCATTAACATTTCAACACTCCTATGCAAGCACATTAACATGACACTCGCGTGTAATGCAGGTCTGTCGGCTCACATAAGATATACTAAGCGACGAAGATAATGTTTCGTTAGATTTTTGTAAACCATAGAAGATCACAGCAGTTTAGATGGATGTGTGGAGTAACACGAACGGATAAGGTACAAAATGAGTATATTTGGGGAAGCCTGAAAGTAGCACCAGTGAGAGATAAATTAAGGAGCAAAAGGTTAGTATACATGGACATGTTATGTGGAAGGAGGAATGATATATAACTAGAAGTATTTTTAGATATAAATGTGAAAGGGATATGTCGGTAGGGGTAGGCCTAAGAAAAGATGCATGAAAGGTGACATGGTTAAGACTGAAATGACGGATCACAAATTTAAGTGGAATACAAAACCTGTTGTTACGATAAACGGGAACGTATCGTGAGCGGATGAACATGGGACATCATCGGACTTGGGTCTCATGTTACTGTGCTTCAGTATTATTTATTAAAAGGTAATAAATATTGCGACGAAACGTATCATACATATTTCTTTTTTTATCTTCGTTGTATTAATTTTATGTCTAAGAGAACTGTGATAGTTTAGATTATAAAAAAATATTATGTTCTATATCACGTTTTATTTAGTATTGTATTAACACAAGTGTTTCTATAAAATAAAATTTGTGCATCAAATCCAGTTTTTTTTTCCTTTTATTCCCAACTCTAAGCTTGCCGCTTGCTCAAGACAGCGTAATAGGAGTAAGCCGCTTTCATGATCTGAAAAATAAACTTTATTTATATTTCTTTATTCTATGATTCAAAATAGCTAACTTCATTCCTTTTCGCTCTAACCTCCTATTGCAGAAATAAATATTCGTGGTTAATACATTCAATGAAAATAACCACTGGTAGAGAGAGAGAGTATGACCCTGGTTGTATAAGATTCCTATACTTTTATGTAACATGAGCCTTGTACGCTTTTATTAAGTTTAAAAGTAGAAAGCTCGGCAAAATAAATAGTTATTGAACAAACATGTTAATCACTACAATAAAATGATTGTATTGATTTAGAAAAAGGGGAGCTTACAGACAAAAAGCAATCATTGTTCATATTGGCGTAGCCAGCGGCGGTTAGAAGCAGCGGTTTTTGGGCCCGCATCATAGTCGGCAGAAGCATCTTACGAGCGCGCGCCGGCATGCGCTCCCACTTGCATTCCATCACAGCGTCAGCCACTCGCTCTGCCTGGAAATAGATTTATTTACAACAGGTCAACAACAATAGCTTGAAAATGTGTATGCAATGAAAAAATAAAAAATGCAATGCAATAAACTTCTAAAGACAGAAAAAAATGCGAAGTGTTGTTTACAACAACACTACGCATTTTTTGCGGCTTGTTCGTTGTTGAGTTCAGTAAGTTCCTGAATTTATAGAGATAGGTTTCTGTACCACATTTTTGCCCTAATAAATACAATAAAAGCGAATGTTTTTAAAATTTATTAAGTCGCATGATCCACTTTGATTGGATCATGCGACTTAATAAAAAACATTGCAAAACTTTAAACTATGGTAAAAAATCAATAATTAAAAATCCATTAAGTATTGTACAATAATAAAGAGTAACACAAGCATTACGTTAACAAAAATGATTATTCGGTTATAGAATAGGATTTTTTTTGCAATTTAAAATTGTTATAGACATAACCGACCGACGCGTTTTAGTATCACAAAGAGTATAAAGAAGCGAATACGCGGAAAGTAAATCCCTACTCAGAATGTGTTTTTTTTTCATTCTTATTCGTAACTAGGTACTCCAGTGTCCTGGCTGTGTCGTTATCTCTCTTTTATCATGTATGTATTCTTTTTTCAATGCATAAGCAGTCATTCACGCATACTACTCGCGACGAAAACTGCTCTCAAAAGAATGGCTCAAGGTAGCATTGTAGCGTTGTTTATTTCTATGTTATGCGCCTGTGAGATGAAACACGTACCGAGCGAAACGCTTGGAGCTGTATAACTCGCTTCAAGCACCTTTCTTTCGGGACCTCACCATGTAATGGAGTGCTGTAGGAAAAAATGTTTTCGCAACAAAGACCGACGTTATTCGGGAATCTCTCCTAAATTATGTTATCAATGTGTATCGACGTAATCGATTAGAAGTTTTGATTTATCTCCGACTCGAAAGACATGTCGAATTAGAATATAGTGTTTACTAGCGAGTATGTCGTTTTCTTTGTAATTGCATTCATCTATATATCAAATCCTAGCTGTGCCACGCAGTTTCACCCTGTACAATTACTGCAATTTTACTTAAATGAAATTACCTTCTTAATACTACCGTAACCTCATCATCATCTCCCTGCCCTTTTCCCGCGTATGTTTGGTCGACACAGTATGGCCGTAGCACAATTAAATTGATATAACTTTTTTATTTCTAAACCGATTGAGATAAAACAAACACTAAATGTTAAGTGAAGCTTACCACAATATATTAGTGGTTTATATGGTTTTCAAACCATACCCAATCCGGTTAAGCCGTTTTTGAGGTTAGCGGTAACAAAGGCACAGACAGACAAAAATTCTAATAAACATTGTTTTGGGTTTTGTTGCGTTTATGAAGGCCCTCAATAATAGTTTTTCTTAAATATCTTCCATGTACAGACAGCGATCAGTTACATTTTTATTATTATATTTAATTAATTAATTAATATAAGGCGATGTATGTTCCCTATAGACTGCGAAACGGTTGAACCGATCAGGAAATGTCTAGATTGGCCCAGCGAGTGATCCTATGAAGTTTGGTAGCAATCGGATGAACATAATTGGTGCTACTCGTGCAAAACGGGGCCGACCGCTAGTACCTAATACTTCATTTTATTTAAAAGCGTCAAGGATTTGTTTTTATACCTGTACCTCACTCGAAGAAGAGTAATTACCTCCCTACAGGTATTTTGTGATGTTGTGGAACTTTTCTGGACTTGAGTTGTCGCTGACTGACTATATATCTTTTACCAGTTTTTGTGTTTAGTATTTACTGACATACAAAATATTGTTCCGGTGCCAGTGTGACCCTGTCTCACATTTCTGAACCAGGCAATTATATTATAATACAAAAAGTAGTATAAAACATTACATCTAGCACATTTTGTAATATATTTTCTTTGAGTAAATAGAAAAAAGCATTTTATCGTTTCCTTAAAACGTTAGAAACATTTTAATCAACTAACTTGATAAGTAAGTTCGTTTCCTGTGAAGCATTGTATCGCAAGTTGTATGATCATCGCAGCGAAGAAAGCCAGAGATGTTATCAAACGTACCGACTTAAGACTGGATGCATCTAACTGTAAAGAAAAAGTTTCTTAAGCTTAAAGAAGTATCGACGTGCGGTGTATCTTGCTCGAGGCGGTTTGAACCAATTTTTAGAACTCAAAAGCTCTAGTAGAGATGTTACAAACAGCAGCGGAGCTTTTGATCTTTTGTTTTAATGAGCATGTTTCTTAAGAAGTTAGACTTCTAAAATGTTATTTATGTGTTAAACTAAAGTATAGTAAAGAAGCATTGCAAGTCGGTATAACTTTCTCGAACCCAATTATTAAAGGCTTGAATAATGATTAAAGGATTGAATTATGCTTTTCAGAATCAAATTCTTAATATGTTTAGTAAGAAACATTATCTTTTTAAGTATACCATCAAAATATTTTAACGAGAGTATTATACTAATTTTAAGGCCTTGTTATCTTTAATATCTATTGTTGTCTTTAAACAAATAATGTATATACTTCTTGCAAGTACCAATACAAAGTTCTTTGTAAAATCATTGTCAAACATACCGAAATTTGAACCATGACACCGCAAATGGCCGCCACGCTGGACACCAGTTGAGTCATGAAGCCGTACGAATACGTCGCCGAGAATTTTTCCACGCAACTGTTAGGAACCACATGTACATATTATTGTAATTGCAATATTATAATGACAGCGATCAAAACGGTATGAAAATAATTATATTTGTTTAATTTTGTCATACAGACACTCTTGATACATCCTTAATAATAAGAATGCGAACATGAGTTCGCTACTTTTTAATTCGTTAACGGCTCGAATAATCAGCATGACATTTGTCACGCATTGTCAGGGGTACAGAACATGACATGAGGGTACTTGCTTCTTACAATGTCGCGTGCAATGGTAATGTTTCATGTTTTGACAACTTTTTGACATATGTTACCTATAGTTCGAAGTTATTTTTTTATAGTAGTAGGCGGCAAACTCGCAAGCGTTTCACTTGCTGATAAGTGACCGCTACCAATAGGCATCCGCAATAAGCAAATGAGTTGCAGATATGTTACCTTCAATGTACAGAGTAGACATGAAAAAGGATATTTCCTTTTTCTAACTTTTATTATACGCGGAATCATCTTTACAAAACTTCCAGTGTAAAATGAGAAACGAATACGCGTGCGAAGCCGCAGGCAACAGCTTGTTAGTTTAAGTGCATACCATGCTTGGCTTACTATTAGGTAAATAAATAAACTACGACAAAAAACAAAGTCCCTTAAACGCGTCTGTGTCTAAAAAACGTAACGTATTTAAATTTGATTTTCACAAACATCAACCGCCCTAGTGATAAATTCAGGAAGGTGTAGGTGTATAATTCATTAAGGTTTCGTGTAAATTGAATAAAGTATTAAGTATTCTTTAAGAAGCATCTACAACACATAATTGAATTGAATACAAAAAAATCTAGACCAATGAAGTCAATTATCACTACGTTTGCTATACAACAGGTCTCCTACAGGTGTAATGCCTATATTCCATCCTTGTTGTGTTAATTTTATCTAGATGTAAAAGTAGAAATATTTTTGTTTTCCAGGCAGGAGATGGCGCTCTTTTGTTATAAGCCAAATTTTACTTGGGTCGTACCGCTAGAGTAGTAAGTTCACCCGAGAAATTAAAGAAAAATCCTCAAGGAAACTGAGTTCTTTTAACTGCTGGTGCAATATATAATGCCCATAATTAACTTCTATGGTGCTGGGAAGATCAATTGTGTAAGCTCGTTTCCATTTTTTTCCAAAGAATTTTATGCTATATTAAAATTAATTTTATGGTCGCTGACTAAACGAACCCAGTCAGTCAAATAGACCTACACCTTTGTCTGATTTTGTCTAGATTTTATTGTGCAAAATAAGGTATGTGTTTTTGTACAAATCTCGTAAAAAAACAGAAGAATAGAAACTCGATTCCCTACTTTAAAAGTAGTTCATAAAAAAGTGCCGTTGACATCATGACATTTATATTGTACCGACGTCACACTGTAAACTGTTCGCGAGGGAAGAGTGGTATGGCTTTATCGAAGTTTCTGACTTCTTTTCATTTCAGCAAACTTGCAGTGAATATGAAACGTGGATTATGTTGATTTCGGTGTGGGAGTAAGAAAAAAGCAGTCGGGTGACAATATTGGGTCGGTAATCCTAAGATATTACAGTCTGTCATATCCACACAAAATGCGGTCCCCCTTATTGCTAACATTGGCTGAGGATTGATATTTTTTCGCGCCGCGGGACACTGCCATTCGCAGCCGTTTCAATACAGACTTCTCACTTTTTATTCATTTATCAAATCGCCCCAACTTCGCACACAGTTTTTATTCTAAAAATATTTATATTAAACTTTATAACAATACATAAAAAATAAAGAACATTGTCTACCTTGCTATCAAATTCCATTACACAACGTAAAAATGATGAGAACAACTGGAAATCTTTAAATAAAGAGTACTCTGGACAGATAATGCTGATGAAAATGAGCATAAATCTATGTCTATTCAAGGCCCATGCATGGATGAAGTCCAAAATAAGTTAAAGTTCGCCGTTATCAACCTAAGTCACCAAGTCCACCTTCAACGATATTTCCGATCCTATGTAACAGTCAAGCCTACTACTTTGATTGAAATTAGTTTAAAAACTTGATCTATTTAGTTATGATATGTAAGTAGAACACAGCTTTGATAACTCGGGCTTATAGTATGCATGAACGAAGAAAGACAGAAAATGCAAAAATTATGTTTGTCATTGTTAGGTACATTTTCAGGTCACCTTTTGTGATCTGTGTGAATGAAACATAACAATGAGATTGATTAGTTTTTATTATATTTAAAATACGAAATACTTTTATGTTTTACGGGTTGAAATTGGTTGTCCAACACAGCAGAAAATGGATTGGCTATTATCCACAAATTGCAAAGTCTGGCCCGGATTTTGGCGCCGGCAATCCTTATAGTTAATTTACAATGCACTCTATAGCAGTTTAACATGGTTTGCGCGTATCGGACACGGCCCTCGTGCCAAAACGCACATGCTACTAGCCGTATATCGTGCGTTAATGGATCTATGATAAAAAAAGTTTAGTTGAACTAAAATAAACGACGCCACCAACTGCCCGTTATTAGCCGTATGTAGAGTACACGTAATATTACTTCTTCTGCTTCTTTCTTATACATATAATCGCGTGAACAACATGCTGAACACAAGTCAGCTTTATGCTTATTTGAATTTGTATCAGTTTTGACGAACTTCTTTCATTTATTTTTCTTGTTTTCAATTTTAAATTTGATTGTTAAGGTACAAAAGTTTATTATTGTTGATTATTTATTTATTTGTGAATGAACTATTGTAGCTCCTTCACACCTGTTTTATTTTTCATTACTGTCAATAGTCCTTATAGTCATAAGACTGTTTTTTTTCAGGTCTGATCCCACCCAAAAATACCATACCATACCATACCATACCATACCATACCCAAATAAAAAAATATCATATATTCAAATTCAAATGCGGTAAACAGTACTAACGTTTTATATGCGCTTTATATCCCACTTAGTGCAAATTACAAGAGGTACGTCGCTGCATACCTCGCTCTTTGCTTTCCCGGACACTCCTTTTTTATAGAAAATGACGGCGTGACTTCCTCTTTCTACACCTTCTCCCTTCTTTCCTTTTCCTTTTATACTCCTTACTTTTTCCTACACAAAGGCTGGCAATCCATCCGTAATTAATTTGTTACGGCTGCTGATGGGTATATACAGATCTGATCACATTATCTGATGAAACCCTGCTTGTTTGCTCATTGCAACTAGAAAAAAAAAATAACCCAAAAAGTCTGAAAAACGAATTATTTTAGAGTCAAATGATAAAGTAAATTTATTAAGGATTCGAAATTACTGTTTATTTTTACCTGATCAAAAGTTGATGTTGCTGAAAACAACTCTTTAGTACCGCTAGTAAAGCCTCTTCTATTTCCTTCTCTGTTCTTTGTTTCCTTATAATATTTTCTCTTATATCATTATCAATGTCTTCTGAAAAACGGCTAACGCTATTTTCGTTTATCTGAACACCTTCATAAAGTACAGCAATGGCTCGATCGTAGGCTGTTAGAAAGGCTTCTTGTAGCATAATAAACTGAGAGCTCATGTGAAGAATAACAGAACCTACGAACGTATCGATCGTCATAACAATGTGACCAGTCCAAAGCAAGCCTATAGTTTCAAAAAGAGCAGTTAGACTAAATATTATTTCATTTTCATAGTTCCATGGTATGTAAATAGGTTGCGGCAATGTTCTCGGTGGTTTGCTTACAGAATCGTTAAGTTGTAATATGTCGCTTTTCCATTTCATATCTTTTACGATACAGTATGCTGTAGTATTGGCAATCGTGAGCCATCCGAAAAAGAGAAATGACCCCGTCAATATTTTCGTCACTCTAATTGTTCGACGAATCTGGCCATTGTTCTGATAGTAATCTCTCAGATCGATTTCTAAAGTCCGAACGATATCTTGAATTTCTCGATTTTTAAAAAAGAATATATACATCTTTATAATCGTAAGATCGTGAGTCACAACAAAGGAGAGACTGAACATGAATCTGTCTAAATCTTTATAACCTATAAATGGATCGATCGACTCGAATCCAACGAAAATCACAACCCAAATAAGTTCCGTTAATATAGCATAATAAAAATACAAGCCGGAAAAATTACGTGTGTCATTTTCATCTGGGTGATGCCACCAGCCGAGGCCTAAAAATCTAAATAAAAGATAATGTAAAGCGAAATAGCGTTTCGGATTAGACACGTCAGAAACGTTCGACATTGTGAGAAATAATAATTCACAAAACGCAATTCGATGACTGGGCGTTAGCATCAAACAGTTGTGTATTAATTATTTAACTTGAACACTTCTGATGATATAATTATTAGATGTGAAATATAATTTACTGGAAGCGATAGAATATTAAATAGAGTTAAGAAGGAACTCTGATAATGTTACACACTAATAATTTGCTGTCAGTAATAAATTAACACTCCAAAATATATCTAAAACATTTAAATACTTAAATATTTGAAAGAGAAAGGATCGTCCTTCGTAGTGATCCTTGGAGGCCTACGTCAAGCAGTGGACGTTGTTGGGCTGATGATTTAAATGATGATATACTTTTATAGCTCTACAAGGAATTGACATTAAACTGATATAAACACAAAGTTTAAGAGCTACCTACACTTTAAAATTTAAGTATCAAAGTGCATTATTAGAATGTAAATTGAAATGAACTGATGAAAGACGAATGTTCTAGTAAAGTTACAAATGTATAATGTTACAGGGATATTCGTAAACGTATATCTCCTATCATATGAATCGATTAATCAAACTGCAATGTTGTTTGCACGTCGGGTTCAGTTCAAACAGTTTTTACATGTACGTATGTATTACATCAAACATTGGTTTATGGAAAATTAGACGACTTCAACTATAGAGAGCGATGTACAAGTGAATTTCAAGTTATGTTCAATAAACTCGCGGTCGTAGATTAAAATCCTGTCCTTTGTTGTTTTAAAAGATTTTTTTAGCTTATGTTTTTTTATAGAAGTTGGTGACGAACGATCATCTGATATTAAGTGACCCCCATAGGCATCTGCAACAATCTATTTATTTGCAAAAGAGAAAACGTACATTTCCTATCCACAACCTTTCCCGTCAAATCCACTTCCGCTTCTCATCCTTTCCTAATAAGGGGGAGACGACTAAATTTGGGCCACCGGCACCTCACTCATCAGACGAAACGCAAAATACTTGTACATCATCGCCTATCTTCTGTGAGTACAGTAATGTGGTATTTCACCGGTCGAGCCGGCCCATTTATGCAACAGATGTTGTTGTTGGGGGTTCTACCAATGTTAAAACCAATATATAGGTATGTAGCAAGAAAACTTCATATGTTTTTATACATATTGTGTCATGAGACATTATGCGTAGTTCAATATATTTATGTTATCATATACTTTTATGTGGTGTATCATTTCAATTTTAATATCTTGCAATAATAGTAGATTATTAAAAGCTGCATTTTGTATAAGTTTGCCGAATACCTCGAGAGATGTTTTCTGAGACAAAAACGCTGAAGCTTGTAAAATACATTCATTCGTCATGTAAGCCTTCGTAAAGGGTTTACATTTGAATAAATTATTAAATAAGTGAACGTATAGAAGAGGTTGGATAATGATATAGTTTCAGGACGAAGTGTGAAATGCGTCATTTGAATAGATTATTAATTCAATGACAACCTCGTAGCCTAGCGGTTAGATTACCAATAGACGTTACATCCCGGGTACAGTAAAAAATCGACTGTGAACATTGTTGTACAGATTGTACAAAGTAAATTTTATATCGAATGGTTTTTTACCAAATGTGTTACATAAAATAAATATTTTCTTAATTGATAAAAAACAATAATAAACAAATAATTTTGAACCAAATATGCAAAGTCGATCTAGCGGTCATATCGGTTAATAAATATTATTAACCGACTTCAAAAAGGAGGAGGTTGATTCTTTTTTTGTTCGAGAGCTAATGCTTGTCGGTGGTTTTAGTCAAGATCCGACCGGTAGTTTTTGAGTTTTTCATAATAATGCATAATATGACTACTTTGAATTTTACTTTCTTGGCTTACGTAGGTTACACTATCGGACTTACATTACGATGATGTGTAAAATAATTGTAGCTCTTTATATAAGCTAAATAAAAGTCCAGGATGACATATATCTATCTTCTATAGTTGTCTCACAATAACCATTTTTATCTTAGGAAACATTAATTAAAACGCACTCGATACTTACTACGCAATTATTCGTGTTCGTTATGAATCCTAATCCATTTAAATGTCTTAGTTATCGAGAGAATTTAATGTAGATTATAATTGTTTGAACTATATCATTCTGACCAATAGTTTAGAAGATATCAAAAGTTTAAACTACAAAGTAAGTAAAACCTTCGCGCAAGTGATTTCAAAAGCCCCATATAAATTAGATTCACTAAAAATCGAGAAAAAAAAACTACAAAAAGAAATATGATTAAGAATTGATTCTTATGTTTAATTGTGTAAAATTATTTTATACTTTTAAGTGCATTTCTTGTTTTTGAATTTAGTTTTTTTAAAGTCGGTTTTGTTTTTGTTTAAAAGTTTTTTTTTATTATGTAAAATGATGGCAAATGACTAGACCTAATTTTAAGTAATCATACCCCTCAACGTCGGCGTTGTGGGTAAAAAATGTTAAAAATTAATAAAGATTACACGAACTTTGTATGTAAGAATAAGAATTGAATTGAATAAGACACTAACCAGCTGGCATTGGTTTGCAATATAGGTCGGTAAATCTTGCCTTTCCAGTTCATTCAAAAGGCGAACAACCTTCGAAACATCAAGTTCGACCTACGAGTACGTACCTCAATATTATCAATACTATGTAATTTTATTTTGGAAAATTGTCCCTAAATCGGTCCGATCTGTTTTTTGATTGATCTGATTACATTACAGATTACAGCTAAATATTTCTTTCCTGAAAATTTCGAAGTACATGTTTGTACCGCTAGATGTCGTTCTAATTAAAACATTTGGTTTATAAACACCAAACACACTACACTAAATATTTTAATATAATTTATGTTATATTATTGTGTTAAGTATGAAGGCTTTTTTATAATTGTTTACTATAATAATTATAAAAAAGACTTCAAAGGACAACAAAGTATACCATAGATACGCCGTAGCACGGAAAATCAATCACATCGATGGAAAACACTACTTTTGTGAAAAGAAAATATTTAAGGAATTCTTAGTCTTAAAAAATATGTAATTTTCCTACAATCACTATGATATAAATAATTTAAAGCGCTTGAATTTATATCAAGCGCTTTTATTGCTGAACTGTCTACTAACGTCAGTTCTTTCATTGGATGTTCGGGGGTCGTATGATCGAACATCACAACTAACTGTATAATACATACTCTTTGGTCGTCGAAATCTGACGCAACTAGACGCAACGCAAACCAAACCTACAAATTAATTTAATATAACCTAACATAAGTAGTCCGTCAATGCTTGCGTTACGGTACGGACTGTGGTAAACATAGTTAATTAATTAAACTGGATAAACTGTTCTTTTTTCTGTATAATACAGATATATAGTCTGTTATGCTGAGAATTTAATACTTGAAATTAGACTGTGATAATTATGTAATTATATTCGCACAGATAACATAAAAACCAGATTTTTAATCATCGGTTTTACTCTTTGAGTTATACAATGACCCGGTGAAGATTTGTGCATTAATTACGAATTTACGTTAAATCGGCAAAAGTAAAGAACAAGTTTAAAGATATAATTAAGTAAGTATTATACAAGTTCATTTATTAATTAAATTTTTTGTCATTCATATGTTTTTCTTTAAAATGTGAAAATCGGAGCGAATGGTACAATTCTTTTCAGAGTTTGAGCTATTTTAAATCAATAAATGTTTTATGCGAAAAGATCATAATTTGGCGGCAAAATTAAGCTTACATAATATTTAGATAAAACTTAATTTTAAGTATTTTATCACATAATAAATAAAATGTAATAAGTTTTAAAGTTAATGATAAAATAGTAAGTTCATGTTACTTACGCACAATTATCAGATCAATTCAAGGTAATTTCGAGTACATTTATCATGTTTTTTGTTCTTTTAATTGATAATTATAAGTTTACATTTTTAATATTACCGGTAAGTGATACTTACGCATGTGGTTTGATTAGTTTTAGTAATTGTTCTAATAAATAAAAGAAATAAGAATTTCATGACAATGTAAACACAT
>JWHW01037180.1:225652-274529 GCA_000931545.1 Papilio glaucus | reverse complement strand
GACTTACAGGCAAATGTAAAAATGTTATGGAAATTCGTCAAAAATGCCAGAGGAAGGTCACTACAATCTCACAACACAAGTTGTTTGTGATGAGAATGGTGACCTGAATGACGAAGTAGCAATTCCGAAGATATGGAAGGGATATTTGGAAAGTTTGTTTGAATGTGAAGAGGCATCAATATCTAACATGGCAATTACTCATGAAGAGCAGGAGTTGGAAAGTGAGATTTCTTTGAATGAGATATGATTGCGATGAAAAGAATGAAATCGGGCGAAACACCCGGGTATGACAGTTTACGGGTATTTAATTGCTAGCCTGGTGTGGGCCTTTTTCAATATATGTTGGAGACATGGCCTAGTACCGCAAGGTTGGTGTAAAGCCGTCATCGTTTCTTCATATAAAGGAAAAGGTTCACAGCATGATTGTAAAAATTACCGAGGAATCAGCCTTCTCAGCATTGTGGCAAAACTTTATGCTAAGGTACTGATTGAAAGAGTAATGAAAGAAACAGAAGAAAGAATGTGGGATGTGCAAACAGGTTTTAGGAAAAGAATGGGTTGCCTGAATCAGATCTTTTCTCTACGTATGATCACAAAAAAGTTTCTCGCTGTAAACCAAAAAAAATTCTGCGCCTTCGTAGACTTAGAAAAGGCCTACGATAAAGTTAAAAATAGATGATCTGTGGTCAACTTTAGTTGAGTTTGGAGCGAACTGTGACCTTATAAAAGCATAAAAGTCTCTTTTTGTAAAGATTCTACTGCTTGTGTTAGGATTAACGGGGTCTACTCAGACTGGTTTAGCATCAATAAAGGTGTAAGACAGGGTATGGCTGTTCAATCTCTTCATGGATGATTATTTGAAAGCTTTGAAAGACGAAGGGTGTGGATTAAGAATGGGTGAACTAGTTATAAAATGTCTCTTGTACGTTGATGACGGTCGTGTTTGCGTCATCAGCTTACTTACAACTTATGCTGAATATAGTGAATGATTTATTAGAAGGTAAAGGCATGAAGATGAATGTAGATAAGACGAAAGTAATGGTGTTTGAAAGAGAACAAAGTAAGACAGTAATTAAAATAAATGTTAACAGTAAAGAAGTGGAACAGGTGGAAGAGTTGGTGTATTTGGGATTTATGTTTAGTATAGATGGTAGACACGTTAAAGATTTTGAACAACGAGTGAATGCGGGAATAGAATAGTGAGGAGTCAGAATGTATCTATGAAGGCTCGTCTGGCTATACACAATGCTGTACTAGTCCCCACTTTAATGTATGGTAGTGAGAGCTGGGTTTGGCAGGAAAAGCATGCTAGTTGAGTTAACGCCGTTGAGATGCGATGCTTAAGAAGTATGTTAGGCGTGATATTGAATGATAGGATTAAAAATGTGAATTTATATAATTTGAAATTAAAAACGTGTGGCTTAAGAGTGGATGTTGT
Organism: Papilio glaucus; assembly: GCA_000931545.1. Classification (NCBI taxonomy): domain Eukaryota; kingdom Metazoa; phylum Arthropoda; class Insecta; order Lepidoptera; family Papilionidae; genus Papilio; species Papilio glaucus. Next base: position 273,091 of record JWHW01037180.1, on the reverse strand, counting down.
GACTAGAATTGAGAAAGGTATGTTTCGGTGGTTCGGGCATGTTGAAACGATGAATGAAGAGAGAATAATGAAACAAATTTATGTAGAAAAAGTGAGTGGCAGTGTTGGTAGGGGACGCCCTAGGAGAACTTATAGCGATCAGATTAGTGGCTTACTAAAAAGGGCGATATAAAGAGCACCCATAACCGACGAGCATGTATGCGTATGTAGAAGAAGCGAGAGAGGTGTGCCATGATTTCTGCCTAGCCCTCTAGGTTACGGGCGTAAGCGCATAGTTATTTATTTATTTTATAATAGCCGAATACTGGAACGTCATGCAAATCTGTACTCATTTGATGGCCACTGAAATTTGAGAAATATCAATTTTTTTTGGTGTGCACAATCGAACATTTAAGACACTGTTAAATAATAATTGACGTTTCAGTATTCGGCCGTAAGAGTATAATAAAGCTGGTTCAGTAGCTGTAAAGTCACGCTTCGAATCTGGCGATCAACCATTCGCTTCTCTGCCTGCAATAGGAATATGTTTCCGTTTCTCAGATTGTATGTAAAATAATTTGCGTTAAATTGTGCTCATAGTATGGACATAGGGTCAACCGTTTTTTTAGTAAATGCCAATTTTTGGATTCTCCATAAAGCTGTTGTATATGTCACCGTTGTCAGTTCATAATCGGACTAGGCAAGTTCTCAAGACTCAGCAAGTTGACAATTGGACGTATCATGTTAAGCGCAACAAAATTATTTTTCTTTTTATATAAACATCCTTTAAATATATCATTAGGAGTTACAGCTGCTAAAAACTTTTAGTATATTAATACAGCAGCAATGCTCTCTTGACTGCCTCGGTCCTGCCGTAATCCCATTGAGACGAGGTTCGGAACTCTCTGACAATGTCGAATCGAAATGCTAAACGTGGAGCTGCTAGATATAGCCTGGTATACCCGTATATTCCTCATCAAGGCAAGTGATTCCCAAAAATGGTGAAAGTTTTTTTATAAACAAATTCTTTATGCAATACCTACATTTCTTGATTAAAATATTTTTTTGTTTACGGCATTTGAGTTTTGTAAAGACGTAAAATTACATTAATTTACTTTAATTTAATGGTAAGCGAATGTTCGGTTATTGACATAAAAATTCAAGATTTTGCTCCGAATTTCAAAAAAATATCTAAAAATGAATTCGTTTCTTCAGTTTTATTTATCCAATACTTTATCATTTAATAGTTAATGGAATTGTTATAAAAGCTATAAATGATATAGGACGTTGGTAATATGAATATAACAAAAATATAACTTATAAGAGAATTAGTACTTGAAAGTTTGGAACAATGTAGACTCAACTACATGATACGTAAATCATGGACAAATATAATGGGTAACAATACCATACTACAAATAATGGAAAGGTCCGCGGAAATTCTTCAAACTGTACAAAAAATAAAATTAGAATATCTAGGTCTATAAAGATAGGTAAATATGAGCTACTCCAACTTACAAGGAAGAAAGAATCTCCTGGCTAGAAAGCCTGTGCCAGTGGTACAACATAAGCATGAATTCAGTGTTTAGGGCAGCGTTGAATAGAGACCAGTTAGCCATAATGATCGCCAACCTCTCCTCTAGGAGACGGCACTAAACATTAAGTATAGTAAACTATATATCACTAGTTGTTGCCTGCGGCTTCGCACGCATTCGTTTCCCATTTTCCACGGAAGAATTTTTTGTAAGATTATTCCACGTATAATAACTTCGAATTATTAGGTAACTTGTGTCATTAGTTGTTATCGTCAATACATGAAACCGATATTTTAATGAAGGTTTACGTCGGGAACAGCTTTTTTTTATGATTTATAGAAGGTATGTTATTTACTGTAGACCTGAAAATGTCTGTACAAAATTTCATGATGATCCGTTGAGTCGTTAAGGTGAGCTTAACAAACTAACATTCGCTATTATAATTTTAATTAGAATTATGAGATGCACAATACGCTTTATGTAGTATTAATGGTTTGTACGTCGCACATTACTTTGTAACGATAATGAGTATTATATATTATAACTTCATTGTATATATTATTATAACTTCATTGATAATTTATTCAGATGGGGTCAGTATCACTCAATACTATAGACATTTATTACGTAATGTAATATCTCAATATATGTTATGTTGACTATTGAATGACTAAGAATAAACATATAGGCTACATTACTTCAGGTTATGTAATCAATCCAATGGTGAAAAATTCTTAAAATCAAATTTTATTTTATTAATATAATAATATTGCTTATTGCTTGCTATTATTAATAAGATTATTGGAATGCGTTCATTAGTAACAAAGTTTTTTTTTAATTTTAAATATACCATAATACCGTACTAGCTGGTCCGGCAAACTTCGACAGTACAATATTTTCGTATAACTAACGGTTTTTGCAGCGCACACCAGAATAGATTGCACACGATTTGGTCGATTTTTTCCTCCTTTTTTGTCACTTATCGTTGTTTTTATCAATTCACGCAATATTTTTATAAATGTGTTATTCTGATGTAAAATTTATAATATCGTAAAGTTTCATTAAAATCCAATCAGTAGTTTTTGCGTGAAAGAATAAACAAACATCCATACATCCATCTTTTCACAATCAATCACAAACTTTCCCATTTATAATATTTGTAGGATAGACATAATGACGATAGTAATTGTGTGGTCCAAAATTATTTCGGATTAAATATGACATGTGTGTACTAAGTAATCACAAGTACACGCTTATGCATGTATATGCATACATACATATGTATTCTCACATTACAAATATCCCAAATAAGTTCTACTCAAAATGAGAATAAAGTTAATTTTAAATGATATATCACTTCGGTGCAAAAAAGCTTAAGCCTTATCGCCTAGCCACTGAGAAATCAAAGCTTCTTCTGTATCGATATAACCTACTTCTCTGTATACTTTAAACATTCCACGTCTTAATCAAAAGGCCAGTCACTATCGCAAGACGATGTCGATCTATTAAAATGATTGAATCATTTGGCTCTGTTATCACGATGCGTGTCTGTGTAGGTATTGTTAATAAATGTTTTTTTTTTAATAATATTTCCCATATACATACTCCAATATAGCATTTTTTTGTCGTAACAATGTTTTATTTATATCCAGAGATTTAAATAAATTATAAGTTTAATATAAATCCCTTGGATAAAATTAAATATTTAATTTACAGTTTTATTAGACTTTAAAGAATGTCTTATCAGTACGAATATCATATCGATCAATGCTGTGCAATCAATCAATCAGTTTCAGTACAGGGTAGTTCATGCATATCTAAAAAAAAGTAATTGAAAGAAAATTTCAGTGCGACCACTTAAAATGATCTCTTTCAGACAATTTGCAAATAGCACGAGAAGTAAATGCAAATATTACTTAATTTAAAAACACCCAACTGACGAATAGATGATTATAATCTTATTTCCAAAACCCCTCAACTCTTTCTTTCTACCCTCATTTTATTTATCCTACCTACCTACCTAAGCCTGGTCATTGTGACCTGCTGTAGTCCTAACGGCTTACACGATTTTGAAGTATGAGGTGTCATTGGAGGAGTATTCTTCACCTGAGTGTCACAGGTGATAACGATGAAGTGATGAATGATGGATCAATGAAGTCAGTAGGTTTTTTTTTAAATTAATTATTACTTGTTTGCCACCGGGTACCCATAACTAAATTACATACTTAAACAATATATAATAAATCTCTTTTAAGTAGGTGCATGAATCAACTGAAAAAATCCTATGCCGTTTGACTTTCCTACTGTTAACTAATAATGTTTCCGTTATAAAGATAAAACTGAGATAAGCATTGAGACAATGAAACTGTAAACGGTTTGCATGTGATATCATAATCAGGAATTAAATTGTATTATGTACAATAAAGATAAGCAGGCATAGAGGTCTGTGAACAAAATGATGAGAACAGTTAATTAAACTTTTTTGCCACTTTTGTAATGCATCGTTTATTTAATCACTTTAATTTTTCGTTTTTTTTTTCATTCAGTACTTAATTTAGCACTCCGAATAGTCGTGCGAGTTCTGCTCGTAAGTGCGTGCGTGCGTAATTATTACATTCTAACAGTGGTAGAGCCCGCAACAACATCACAATGAGCTGGCATGATCGATGAAATAACACGACCTGACAGAAAACAGGCGTGAAGTAGAAGTATTCAACGTTTCGACTAATAAGTGAGGTGCCGAAGGTCTATTTCTAGACCTGATGTTCGAGTAACCTGATGAAAATCAAACGATCTTAATTAAAACAATCGATAATTTAGCTGTCCTTGGTGATGTTCTCGGCTTGTTGTTTTAAACCAAGGGCAGACTCAAGCAAGGCGTAACCTACACCCGCCCTTCAAACCGGAATTCGTAAATGTTTGTATGCAACTTGTCTGTATAGGCCCTAATACGTATTTTTAACTTTAGGCTTCTTGCAAGTGTAATACTCGCTACATTTACCTGACGTTATATGACAGCAGGACAACAATTGAGTTTAGTGATAAAATGTATGCAATATTATACGACGATATAAAATCAAATCATATACAGAAACAATTATTAATATTACCTACTCGTGGTCGGTAACTTTATCAAAAGGCACCATAGAAAGTTGCCATGTACAAAATAGTTGACAAATGATTGCCGTTCACGAACGATTAATTTAAAATAATGAGTAACCAATCGCGTGCAGCTGAGGAAGAAAATTTACTTTGCTTATTCCTCGTTTCCCAAAAGATCTAAAAACGGTTACAAACAAGGCTTTTGCTACATTCATAGCGTTGTGCTACAAATTTAAATATCGAATCACGTTGTATACCATATACTTGGCCCGCTCTACTTTTTTATAGAATTTAGTGTGTAATTTAGTAGAGAATTTAGTGGTTCGTATTTATTTCAGTACGGGAACATTTGTCTTCATAGTTAAAAATGGTGCAGTTAGTATTCAGTATTTGGGACTACATCATAATGGCGGCGACCATGATAGCGTCGGTCGCGATTGGTCTTTACTTTAGATTCAGCGGCGGCAAACAAAAAACCAATGAGGTAAGCGACACCGTTACTTCTTCGCGATGAACATATTTTTTTAGTAACTAGATGTATGAAGTATTAAAAATCAAATTTAAATCACTAATTGAAAAATTGAGTTTTAACACAATTATGCTAACCGTGGGTTTCCACTGGCGTAAAATCTTTTTCTTGAAAGAAAACCTGAGATGACAGTATACATTTATGTTTTACGTGAATGTTTTCGGCAGTGGAAGCCCAAGGTAAAAGTTAAGGCATGTTTAAATCAATACGACAATAGATTATTTGTGATTTACTTCGGCACATAACCTTGAACTGTATTGTTGTATGTATTAAGAAAATTTTTTTATTTGTTTGTTTTTACAGGAATACCTCTTGGCCGACCGCAACATGTCAATACTTCCTGTGGCGGTATCACTTATGGCATCTTTTATGTCAGCCATAACACTTTTAGGAGTTTCTGCTGAGAATTATTACTACGGCATGCAGTTCGTGGTCATTAATATTTCATACGGCATCGCTACACCTATCGCCAGCCGGCTTTACTTGCCGGTGTTCTTCGGACTCCAAAAAACGAGCACTTATGAGTACTTGGAACTGCGATTCGGCCCACGGATACGAATGCTGGCGTCCTTAACTTATACATTACAAATGATTCTATATAATGGAATCGTACTGTATGCTCCAGCTATAGTATTGGAAGCGGTGACCGGTTTGGACAGATTAATATCTATTTTATTAGTGGGGTTGGCCTGTACATTTTACTCCACACTTGGTGGCATGAAAGCGGTGCTGTTCACGGATTTGCTACAATCATTATTGATGTTTGGTGCAGTTTTCAGTGTTGTTATTTTCGCTTCCGTACAACTCGGCGGGTTTGACCAAATATTTGTTATTTCTAAAGAGCGGGGCCGACTAGATTTCTCCAAGTAAGTTTATGTTTCATACATTATCATAAATTGTTCCAAGGTAAAAAAAAAATATATTTTATAACAATTGTTTCGTTCAGTTTTAGTGCAGATCCAACAGAGAGGCATACCTGGTGGTCTCTGATATTAGGGGGCCTTATTACATATCTGTCACTATACGCTGTTAACCACACGCAGGTAATTAATAAAATTATTTTTTTATTGCAACCACGCGTGCCAAGTTAAATTGAACTATCTATCTCATCATATGCTTAGGGATAGTACTGACAATAGGATCAGAATTTTCTTAAGAACATTAATCATATTTGACTTAAAGGTGATGTATTAATACACGCAGGTGCAAAGACTGTTGACCGTGAGTACGCTGGATCGTTCGCAGCAGTGTCTGTGGTGGAGCTGGCCCGTGTTGTCCGTGCTGAGTGTGGTGACATGCACCAGTGGCCTGGCGATATTCGCCGTTTACAAAGATTGCGACCCGCTAGCCAGTCAGAGTATAAAAGCGGTAAGTTGTGGTGCAAAATTGATTATTATTTAATATAGTAAAATAAGGCAATGAAACGGTTTTCTGCGATTTTATGTGATTTTATGTAACTATCAAGAGTTACAACAGTGGTAGAGTAATCTTCTTCATTTAGTAAACGTATTTGTATCGATGTCGCCGATATTTTTATAACAGTATTAGTATCGGCAAAAAGCGTATTAATGCAGTATTCCCATATAAATCTACTATTTACTTCGGGTACTGCATTCTGTGTGGTTGTGATACTTCCCGGTAGAGCTGACCCATTCTTGCAATAGCTGCAGAGCTGCAGTGGCTCTGTCACTGCTTAAGAAGTTGATAGAGTTTATTAATCAGCCTTCATCAGCAAGTAAAACTGATGACAATTGCAGTTATACCCTAGATAAAAACAGGAACAGCTCGTAGCGATGGTTGACAATTCAATTAGGAGTTTAAGAGTAATTTCTGGATACAATCAAAAACCATTTTAGTCCTACAAGAAAGAATAATGCAACTCTAAACTTGAAAAAATTAAATGATTATAAGTAAACAACTGAATGAGTTTAACGTTCGTAACTATAAGTTAAAATATGACACCCGACAAATTTTTTGCTGTCATGAAAACAACGCGACCATGGGAAGTTCGACGACCTCAGAGAATAGACCGACGTAAATTCGCATTAGTGATAGTTAAGGCTACATACAATTTCACGGTAGAATAAGAATGTTGGTAAAAAATCCTTTAACTGGTTTATTTAACTTTTCAAATTTTATATAAAAAGTAAAAAACATTGATAACCTGTGTTTGTACGAAATAGGTACGCTTCGACTGAATGTCTTTGAGAGAAATTTGGGCTCCCTAGGGTGTTGCGGTTTAGGTCTTTTTTGCGTTTATTACATAACTAGATTGGACGGACAGGACAGTCGTAGGGCTGCACGGCATCGAGTTCAGTACCTTTTTCCAAAAACCTTTTCACTTAAAAATACATAAATAATTAAGTGTACTCAAACTTTTGTAGTGCAGTTAAAGTACTAATAATCGTCGTCTAGAGACTTGAATTAATAACATGTTGACACAGTAACAAACATAAATGTTTACAAAGCCGTAGCCGTTTTGTTTATGTACTTACGATACGTATTTTCCTCATTGTAATGATGACTTTAACTTTAGAAGTGTTGTCATATATCGAAGCCATTTAAATAAAATTTAAAAGAAGATAGATATTTTTATAAATCCGGTAGCGTTTAGGGGAGTGGTCCGAGTAGAGACGAATGCGATTTCTGTGCACAAACTGTAGTTTTTTTTTTTAAATAGAGAGACAAACGAGCACGTGGTTCACCCGATATCAAGTGATCTCTACCCATAAGCATCTGCAACTAGAGTTGCAGATGCGTTGCCTACCTTTAATGGAAAGAGAAGGGGATAAACAGAATATTGTTATTTCCTTTTCCTATTCATCCCCTCCGCCGTCAAGTCCTCTTCCTCTTCCCATTCTTTCCTTATTATTAAAGGATGGGAAGGGAAAGAGGACCAAAATAAGGCCTCCGGCAGCTCACTCATCAGACGAAACGCATAATACTCTACTTCACGCCTGTCTTCTGTGAGGCCGTGGTATTTCACCGGTCGAGCCGGCCAATTCGTGCAATAGATGTTGTTGTTGAGGGCTCTACCACTGTTAACCCAGACATGGCTTGTTAAATTACTGGGTCCTTGACGTATACTATAGCTTTAGTCTAAAGGTAATAAACCCTCACTCATGCGTATAAACTGGGGCTTAAAATCCTTGATATCATTGTAATAACAGATCTGTGTCACTTACCATTAGGTTATCGTAAGTCGTTAATATTGCTACATACATAACAATGCGTAAAAAGCAATATGTTTACGATGAATAAAGACGACTACCATTGTTAGACATTTGCTGAGAGCTCACGTGGCGCGACTGTTACTTTATTTTGTTTGACTATACAGGAATCACAGTGAATGGCTATTGAAAGAAGTGCCCGGCCCGATGAAATGTTCTAACAATGCGAAATGTTATGTTTTTATAAATTATTGTACCATTGTATTGTATCTACTTATTCTATAGCCTGTCTACGTATACATAGCTTTCACCTTACGGGTTTACGATTTAATATTTAATCTTTATCTTGAATACCTCGCAATTGTTTGCTAAATGAATCTTAATGTGATGTTGATACACATTTTTATGCCTTCTTCAAAATGTCGGCTGCTGTATCTTCTATCTGTTCAAGTGTTCAGCAGCCATTAGAGGTTCACTTCGGAATGTGGCTTTCCAAATATAGCATTAGTACAGCCATTACTTCTGGCTTGTTGGTATTTATTAAATTTATAAATTGGGTAATTATACTTTGTTTCGTCCGATGAGTGAGGCTAATTCTCTTTCCATCCTCTTCATTCTCATTTCCCTTATCTGCTTTCTCCCTTCCACAAACGTAAATGTATCTGTAACTCTTTTGATTTTAAACGAATCAGGTAAGCTTCCTGCTCGTTTATATTCTACCAATAAAATATAATTTCATCGAACGATTTTTGTTCCTAATTAAATATAATTTGTTCCGTTTTCCATTACAAACAAAAAAGATGTAAGACCTCTTGTCTTTTATAACAGATGGACCAGTTGATGCCGTACTACGTAGTGGACGCGATGCGCAGCGTACCGGGGTTAGCGGGTCTATTCGTGGCGGGAATATTCAGCGCGTCTCTGTCCACTATATCCGCGGCCTGCAACGCACTGGCCGCAGTCACCCTCACCGATTATGTGGGAAGGTAGGCACAGAAGTACAGATTTAGGGCACCAGCTTTTACTCGCGGGTTGGCTTGCGATGTTTCTCTTAAACTTATATTTTTTTTGGGACAATAGGTACTCTATAACTTGTTCGAAAACAAGATGGAAAGTTTGTAAACACAGGGTATACAGGGTAACTTTACATAAATTCCAAAATATTTTCGATGAAACAACTTTTCTCACCATACCTTATAACATTAGCTATCTATATTATACAATTTCATTTCACTTTATCTCAGGACTTCCACAAATTTACAACATTATTATGAACGTATAAAAAGTGTAATGGCCGTCATGTATGGTAAATGACTTTTGTCTGTTTATAAAATTTCATCAAACTATATTGTGTCCTTTTCTACAATGAGTTTTTTACAATTTGTGGATAAATAAATGATAAACTTATCGAGTATAATCATAATGCATAAATTATCATCTTTTTCTATCATTATTATGAAGAGAGAATAATGAAATAAATTTATGTTGATGTGTTAATAGGGGCTGCTCTAGGAGAACCTATATCAATCCAATTTGTAGCTTACTAAAGAAGCACTCGTAACCGACGAGCATATAAGCGCATGGATGCAGAAGAAGTGAGAGAGGTGTGCCAGGATCACGTCAGATGGAAATCCATGATTTCTGCCTACCCCTCTGGGTTACGGGTTTAAGCGCATGTTATTAATATTATTATTTTCCCAGTTTCTAGGCTGATGAGATGTACAAGTGTATAGAATTGATTGCGATAAGCTGATAGGTAGATAGTGATAGTAGCTATAGTCTGTGCGCCGAATGTCACTCTCGCGCGGGTGAACAAAACACTCGGAACGAAGTCAGACGATTTTCCAAGAACAGTTGTTGATACATGTTATTTGTTATTTACCGCTGGCTAAATAAAAAAAAAACTCGGTTGTGACACCGATAGAAGCATTTTTGAATAAGATTTACCTACGTATGTGTTGTGGGTAGAGAGAAGAATTCGTCTAGCGATGGTTCGTTAACTGCATGTTTTATTCTCAACGAAGTTATCTGCAAGGATGTCTTAACCGCCCTATACCACTTGGAGGAGGTGTGTTTCGGTCGAACTCACCAGAGATATTAGAAAACACATCAGAAATACTCCAAAAGAACTCAATATAAAGTGACAGTAGATAAAAATTTTGGAAGGAAGGCATCTGCAGCATAGCTGAAACGCGACGCAGAACAAAAGGAAGTAATTAAATGCCATTTTTATTGTATTCGGTTTGCATTATTTAGCCTAATCAAATAAATGTCGTGACAAATATAGAAAACAACTACCAAAGTCAAATTATAGAATATAATTGCTTTGTGTTTGTTTTAAAAACACAGTTTAAAAAGCCCTATTTTTTTTTTGGTTTCGAGAATATAGTTCTACAAATAAATATTATTTTTAATAGCTCGAAAGTTACGCATATTGGGGATATGCGGGTATCGTCGATTTTTGAATCTCTGATTTCGAATCGAATCGAAAATTCGAGCTTCAATTTTGAATGTCGAATTTGTATGGAACGCGATATCTGGAAGTATATAAATCTATGTTTGTACGATTGAAAGTTTGTTTTAATTCTCTCTTCAATTTCACAATCAAAGTTGCGTATGCATTAGTTCGACTGATAGTTATTTCGCATTTTTGCAAATTGATTTTGTTGTGTAAATATATTGTTATTAACACGAGGTCATTCAACTTGTATTAAACTCGCTTTTCTAGATCATTGCACGTATTAAGCAATTATTTATATTAAACAGAATCTAATAACAAAACTCTTTACTCTAAACCTAATTAAGTCGTAAAAACATGATCTTGTAATGTTGCCAGTTAATTTTGTCAATGATTTCTACAAATATGTGATCGTCAGTTATGGATCCTTTTTATAGTTCAATTAATTATGATTAAAAATAACCAGATGGTTCCAAGTGAACCCATCGTACGTGCCGTGGCTGACTAAAATAGCGGCGTGCGTGTACGGGCTGATCTTCCTCGCGCTGGCGTTCCTCGCGCAGTACTTGGGCGGCGTGCTGCAGGCGGCACTCACCATCTTTGGCGCTGTCGGCGGGCCCTTGCTCGGGGTCTTTACACTCGGAATGTTTACCACATTCGCCAATGAACTGGTTAGTATTTGAATATAAAAGTATATGTTACCTTATCTTAAGGCAGGTACACATTATAATATACTGCTTGTGTTTATGGGCCCTAAAGTGACAACTGACCATTACTATCTAAAAATATCCACAACTACGAAAATAAATTTAGTTGCCGCGGTTTTATTCAAGACAAGAATCAAATTAACAAATTATTCTTTGCCCACCTCGTTACCTAACTCACATGAGGGTTGGTAGTTATGAACTAGTTTTAATATTATAGGAACAGGGTGAGATGCTAGCTTCTATCAAGAAAATTGACGCCATCCCTCTTTTATGTAGACATAAATGCTACCGAGCGGGTTTATGATTTCTAAGGAGGCCTAATTTCAGTGCTCTTCCCCTTCCTGAGGATGGGACGGGGAGGGGCCCCGTCCAATCCTCTCCCGTGGAAAAGGAAATATCTTTATTCGTTAACGATGAAAAGGAAATATCTTTATTCCTCTCTATGCCCTCCTATGTACATTAAAGGTAGGCAACGCATTTGCAACATATGTGCTTGTTGCGGATATCTATGGGTAGCGTTCACTTAAGATCTGGTGATCCGCTTGCTCGTTTGCCACCTTATTCCATAAAAAAATGCAGGGTATGAAGACAATAGTATTTCAGGACATCTTACTCATCAAGGGCGACTCAGAAATATTTTTGTGATATTGTGACCATTTTGTAAAACTGCCACTGCTCTTTTTAAGGCGTACTGTCAAATATTGTACACGTGCAATCTGTTGGTGTGTGTGAGATAGTGCAATCCCGCTGCATTTAGCTGATGTAGCGGGCTTTCACCGCTGCGATCAATTCACCGGGTGCGATATAATAATGATTTTAGGATGTGGGTAATATTTTCATGTTGTTGGGGTTGATGGGTTTCCCACCGCATTGATCAAACGGACCACATCGCTTCTGCACAGAGTGCGGGAGAGCACCTAAGAGAGAGAATTCTAAGACACATTAGTGTGTGTGTTAGACCGGAACACCGTTATATCTTCGTGTTGTCGTAATGTTTTTGTGTCTGCAACAGGGAGCTTCTTTCGCGTTGTTAAGTGGCATGGCCTTGACTCTGTGGATGAGTTTCGGCGGCCCTCGACCGGCGCCGGTCAAGCTACCAGTGTCTGTGGCGAGCTGCGCAAGTAACGTCACTCTGACGACCCCGCTAGTCACGGATCCAAGTCAATACTTCTATTTATACAAGATCTCTTATATGTGGACCAGTCCGGTGAGTTGTTTCTAAACTACATTTGTAAAGTTTTTGCACTTGCCCATAGAACAAAACAAAACTGCCGTGCAATTTATTCGTAATATAAAGCACATCTGTAGCGAAGAAGCCTATTGGTTAGACAACATGGTTTCCAAGTCTCATGTTTTGACTTAGATACCTAAAAGAGTAAAATGATCTACAACCCAATTTGTTTTTTCTCTGTAATGTCTTCTAGAAGAGTACATTGAAGTTCGAGTGTTGCTTGAATTAATCTTCATCATGATCTGATAACTAAATTCTAGATCTTCTTTGCTAGTCTTTTCTTATGTGTATTTATATATTATCTGTAGAATTTAGGAAGGACGCTCTACGTACGTTGCTTTCATTCCAGGAATTCTCTTTCCCATAAATGTTTTTATAAACTAAGATCATAGTTAAGGTTTCACTGCTACTTGTTATCACATCAATGAAACACGTATGCGTAGATATATATAGATAGAAACAGTGAGAGTTTGCGAAGAATGTGCCAAGGTATTTGTAATGCCATCTTACCCCACTAGGTGTTGTATTCTTTGGTGGTGGTAGAGTCTTGTTCTTGTTAGATGTTAATTTTATTGTTTTTCAACGTTATTTTAGATTGGATTCGTGTGGGTGTTAGTAGTTGGATCTTTGGTATCCCTAGCTATAAGACGACAACAGCCTTGGGAGCGAGCAGGAAAACTTAGCCCAGACCCGGCGCTGTTCACTCCGCCCCTAGCAGACAAGCTACGCGCCAGGGACCAAAAGAAAAATGGCATACAGGTAACATATTGCCTATATATTGCTCTTATGATCTTCATTGTTAAAATTATCTTCGCTGAATTTCCTGTTTCTAATCCATTTAAGTTTGCTAAGGAAAAAAAATTTTGTTGACATTTGACGCGGTAATGCGATGCATAAATGTCATGTAGTCGCATGTATTTGTGACCTACGTTGTCGCTATAATCAGCCGCTATCGGTCGCATTATATCGCAAAGCGTCGCGTCGCGTTCCGTCGCTCACCTAGAACGACGGGTCAGTGACTAGACGAGTAGACGTATGGTCTACGATTACGTCTGTGTTCTAACACCAAACGCATCATTCGTAACATTTTCTGTAACACGTATGCTTTCAAAACACTTTGGATGGGATTCATTCACCATTAATCAAATCATCAGCATGTATATAAATACATTCTTTCAAATTTCAATTCTTGAGATTCAAAAAAATATAAATTTTTTTGAATCTCAAGAATTGTATAACCAAAACTTAATTAGATTAAATTTTAGGTTGTATGAGAAGAATGAGAAAAAATATATTAAGAAAGTGTATATTAAAAGTTGGCAGAATATGCTCCTGATTTTCAATAAAATATGATAATTTTAAAGAAATTCGATATTATTTTAAGAATTATATAATATGTTTACAATAAAGTAATATAGGGGGGAAATTCAGGTCTTGAATATTCCCACATTTATTGATGTAAGTTTCGTTTTAAAAGTAAAGTTTTGGAAATTACGATTAAGAATTTTATAAATACAAAATAAAAATTATAATTACAAATTCGCTGAATTGCATTAAAAAAATTGACATGTCATTTATGCATAGACTTATTATATATTTATTAAGATAAAAAATAGAAGAGTATGTTTAAACATAATGTATGTTTTTTTTTTCAATGTATATATGCTGTTACACGCACGCCTAGCTCTGTACACATGATCTTAGTAGTCTAGTTCACGGGTTAGTTTTTTTTCTAGATGGACAACAAAATTGTTTTCTGAGCCTCCACTCGCTTCTTGCCTTTCGGTGTACCTAAATTGCTTGCCAATGGTCTAAATCAGGTTGGTAACTTGGACTTTTTATTTTATTCTGTGTCATCATCATTATTTTAAGACTTCTAATGGGGGAGAATCTAAATTTATGTCAGTCGACTCGACAAGCCAAATTCCACATCCTTGTCGAGGATATCTATACCTTGTTTAATACCAAGATATGATTTTTGTAAACAAACAAACGCCATTTCACCATACATAGCGGCCATTGCATTTTTTATACTTTCATCGGAAATGTTGTAATTTTGTTGAAATCGTGACATAAAGTGATATGATATAATATGATGGCTAATGTTATAAGGTATGTGAGAAAAATATTTTGGAATTTACGAATTTTAACGTATAACATTTTGTTTACAAAACTCCCTTCTTGCTGTGAAACAAGTTATAAGGTTACTGCTACAAAACTAAGATATGTCTAAGTTTCGTGTTGTATGTTGACGATACCTTTAATTTCCAAAAAACTTATATTGTTGTTATACAGTAAATTATGTGTACAATGAAAGACCATACCATACCATGGCCGATATGACGCTGTAACCACCTTATACATATCTATAGTTCTTCCAGGCGGGATCTACCTAAGGACTATTTGGACTGAGGCCCAGGGCCCGGTGGATGTAAGGGCTAAAAGGCGAGGGCCCGAAGAGTGAGGACGACAATTAAAAGGGTTTTCATTGATGTAGCGTTTCTTGAGTTTTCACTTATGTTGTCAATTCTTAATGACTATTATTTATTATTAGATTGGCTTAAAAAGACGTATAAGATTTTTTAAGAGTGTCAACGGGAATCACGCCAAGACATAACTTCTACTGGAGCTCCATTTATGTATATTTCTATTTATTGGCATACATAATAATATATTTAATTTAAAAACCTTATTTTACAGTGCCAGTTGCTGAAAGAGACCGGTCTAGAAGATTGACCACAAGTCACAAGTTAAATAAATGTAGCTAGGTTAATAGTACTTACCGTGCACGTTGTTTGTGAGAACTTATATTTTTTTGGGTGTCAATATAAAAATATAATATTTTCACACATTTTAACCGCAACTGAAATGAATTCAATGACGACATCAACACGCACAATTGTCGATTCAAATTAAAAATTACTCAACGATTGCTCATAACGCGCCAAAAGAAGTATAACTTCTAAAACAAATATAGTTTGTACTTATATAAACATTGAACAATTAAAGCAGGGGTCGGCAATTAGTAGTATTAATCTATGTTAAAAAAAACATATGGCTCTGATTCTACCGGGATTTCAAACATATGAAAATAGGGCTGGTTATATGAAAATATTAGTTAAATTAATAGGTAGGTAAATTTAGCAAAATTTGGGGTCGTCAATGGGCCTTCCGCCGGCGATCCGCTTGTTGCCGACAGCTGTATCAGATGTTCTCTAAGTATTTACTTAAACATTCCTAGAATGTATCTCGCAAAAATCGAATATTTTATCCTATTTTAAGTTTGGTGAATGGTTTTTATTTTTGTTACTTGTCTAGTATCGTAGTAATTGAATACTATTTTTATTGTGTGTTTATTTTTTTCGATGCTTTTAAAGCATTATATATTTTTTGATGTGCTTTATTTTAGAATTTAGTTGTTTAATATTAACAACAAGAGCTCTTGTTCATCTTGTGTTCGAATACGAATTATCCGGAACAAATTCCGGGCGGCGCATATCAATCATTCTTACAAGAGTTATGTAATATACGGACAAATAAAGAAAAAATATATGGAATTATTTGGACTTATCCGACTCAAATTGTATTTGATATTTGCCGTTTATAGTAATACGTTTATATTATTTTAATTATATCATATTAATACAATTGATATAATTTATTTAACTATAACAATATGACGAAGCAAGTGTTAAAGCGAATATTTGAATGAGGGTAAAATTTAACACATGGCCGTAAATGTTAATTAATTAACTAAAAAAAAAATATTTTTGGAAATATGAAAACTACATTTAGACGTTATTTTACTTATTCTGATGTGATAGTTAAAAGGAACAAGGCTGTACTTACATAGTGAGTTTGCATAAATTTTTTAATTGTTATGTAGTGTCAAAAGGTTTAGGTATATGCGTGGTACACAAATATTAAGCTTAAGGCTTGAGCGATAAGTTATATAACACTTAACTAAATTATGTAAAACAACATACATATTATGTAACGTTAAACGTAGGATGTGCTAATCTTGATATTAATTTTATTTTATATTTTATAAATATTTTCGATCCACACAGTTGTTTTTGTGCACATAACAAGCACTAGTACCATTGTTGTGAGTAGTTTTTTTTTAATTCAGGTTATCCTATCGATTTTCAAGTTACCTTTTTCAGATTTTAAATATAAGGGAAATTGTAACGAAGGCGGTTTTTGAACTGCAACACAATTAATTCAACTTATACCACCTTTCACATACAAACAAGGTTTATTATAAAGCCTCTATGAATAAAGAAACTTTAAGGAATGAGGTTGAGAGAAAATCTCTAGAATAAGTTCCCATCATATCTGTGCCTTCATTGACAATAATTGAAAAATAATAAGCAAGTAAAATAATTACTGTATGTGTGTAAATACAATATTAATGATTATAGATCCGTGTGCACCTCTAAATGTTTTACAAACAACACATACATGTAATACCAGTGTTCCGTTTAAAGGTACATTTACACTGCCGCAAATATATTTTAGGTTATTTTATGTTTTAGCATAATCAAAGTTGGTGGTTGTATCGAATTATAAATAATAATAACTTCGACAAAAAACTAACTTAATGTCTTAACGCGCAATGCGCTAGTAACCTATAGTTAGTTCACAAGCGATTATTATGATAGAAGGTTAGAAAGGGACGTTTCTCTATACTCTGGTGTTTATTATAACGATATTCGAAGAGCGAGATTGTTCTTTCTAGCCGGAACTTCACATTGTGTGATATATTTGCCGATTTATAGTGAAAATCGCGACAAAATTAAATAAGTAGTAAATTTTGTCTTACAAATAAGTTTCAGTGCTGTGTGTTTTTAAGAAATTAAGATATGTGTATGATAATATAACAATGTATATGTTTTACACATAAATGAAAATAAATTTATATAATGAAATTATTTTGTTTTACAACTTTCACAAACCATTTAGATCCATATAATAAGTATGCTTTAACGAAAACATGCACAAACACTACTACTTAACACTCAATTGAGAATTGAGAAAGTTATGCTTCGTCGGTTCGGGCACGTTGAAAAGATGAATGAAAAGAGAATAACGAAACAAATTTATGTAGCAAAAGTGAGTGGCAGTGTTGGGGGTTCTAGGAGAACTTGTATCGATCAGATTAGTGGCTTATTAAAAAAGGGCGATATAAGGAGCACCCATAACCGACGAGCATGTATGCGTAGATGTATGAATGTAGAAGAAGCGAGAGAGGTGTGCCAGGATCGCGCCAAATGGAAATCCATGATCTCTGCCTACCCCTCTGGGTACGGGCGATAGAGGATTGTACAATGTCTACATGTATTTAAACATTTTTTTTGTAAATTCAAATCAAATCAATTTATTTAGATAAATATTTTTTTACAAATTTCCAATTGGATCTGTTAGCCCTGGATCTAATCGGAAATTTGTATTGTAAACGTGTACGTCAAAATTGTATGTGAAATATGTAACAAAACTGCATTGTAAAAGTGTATTTCATTCAAAATAAATAGAAATGAAATATAGTAGTACATTTGAAATATATTAAGTATTTCTTTATATTTTGCCTGTGAACAGTATACATTTGGGATTTAATTAGCTTGGTGTAGAGTTGATTACGTTTTCTAAAACTGTATACCCCAATTTGTTTTAAAAATTAAAAATATATTTTAAATATTTTTCTACTGTAGACTTTTTAAACAATTTAAAATATATACTGCTTCAAATATGTTAATAGAATGCTTAGAATATTTATATGCATTAAATGCAAAGAGGCGTTACCCGGTACTTTACATTAACATTTATTATACGCACGCAGTGTACACACGGACAAATGTGAAAACAAAAATAACAACTTGTAAGTCCAAAGTTGTCTCTTTCCCTTTTTAAAGCACCAATAGGTGATTCAAAGAAACGCAAACTGAAAACAAAATTAAAAATAACTGAATTCCTAATAACTTAAATTCCTAATAACTTTTTGGAACTACAAAGATGATTTATTGTGATGCCTTAAATTCAATCCTTCCGAGAATATTGTTCCAACAGTATTTTCATATTATTTTTTTAATGTTCCTTTTTTTAAAGTCAGTTCCTAAAACTGACCGCCTCGATTGCATCGTGTTATGATGGTTTTTCTCTTTTATTCAAATTGAAATCTGATTTTAATATTAAAATAACAATTCAAACTTTGTAAAGAAGAGATAAGATAGGGAGGACTCAGGAACTCAAACTTAAATAACTTCACCGCAAGAGACGCGCGAGTAGCAGGCCTAAGTGTTTGATATATAAAGTAGATTTCATAGTGAAAAAAGTTGAATGGATTGGATGGTAGACCAAAAGGTCTAGAAATATTTTGAGCTTCAATGACCTCGAAGGAAAGAGTAAACGTAAAGGTGAAAACACTTACACCCCCTTTCTCTGTTCTTTAATACGTAAAAGATTGAAATTTCATACAATTTATTTGACTTAACGCATTTTAAGAGACCGCAAAAAGATCTATCACAAGTGTCATTGGCTTGAAATCAACCCAATGATAGGTTAACCATCTTTTACTGTTTTCCAAATAAGTTTAACTAAATAGTGATTTTAGATCGTCTGGCACTGTACAATTGTTGTTGGAGACATTGACTAACACCGTGTTTCTTCGATAGTAACCAACACCAATTACTTATCGATAAATAAAAAAAAAACATTACCCTATACATATATGGTGGTTTACGAAATTAAACTCTTTAACGACAAAATGTTTTATTCGGTGTGCAATATTCGGTCGAATTGCAAAATGCATTACTTGTATTTAGGACAAAATAGTCAGCGATACATATAAAATACGTAATGGGCAATTTGTTGCACAGCAATGGATTAAAATAATAATTGAGGTTTGCATGAATTATTAATGAATAACGTTTATACGCCACATCGTGTGATGCAGAGCATTGACATAGTGTGTTTAGTCTCGTACAGTGCTTTTGTTTGTCTTTAAAATAATAGAGTTAATCCAGCGGTAGTTCACCTTTTTGCATTTATTTTTTGTCTTTTGTAATGCTTGTTAAATGTTTTGTATTTAGTTTAATGATAAGTGATGATGATTTAGATAAGAGATAAACATACCGGCTATCCGATAATATTGAGGGCGGTGTAGTCTGTACGTCTGACGTGTGATAAATGTAACGAATTGTTAAATTGTTTTTGTATTCAAATAAGACAAGTAAGTAACTCTTTTATTTTTAATACTGGTGTGTAAAATTATTGATGACATACAAGTCATATGAAATCATATCTTAAAGGAATATAAATAAACTATCACGCGTGTAACCTAGACGGGTAGGCAGGGGTTATGGATTTCCATTTGACGCGGTCCTAGCATACCTTACGCTTGTTTCTTTGATCAAGTAATAAATACTAATGGAACGTGAATTATATTTAGTCAGAATTTCTTCTGCATAAATGAATATATGTATAACAGTGGTTCATTCGGCGGCAGCATCAACCGGGAAATGAAGTAGGCCGCCTCTACCGAGGTAGTTCCACGACCTCACTGATGAGTGAGATTCCCGTCCCCCCATTCCATTCCGTCCCCTTTTCAGTTCTCTCATCATCATCGTCGTTAATATTACCATTTAAATAAAAATAAACATGGTGAAAAAAAAAACTTTTCTTATGTAGTAGAAGGCAAAGGAGTAATGAGGTAAACAATGTGTAGTAACCCCTGCTGCCCACCAACACTGCAATTAGAAGACCTATGCTGATGCATTGCAAACCTGTGATGGTTGCATTGCCAGCCTTTGTGTAAGAGGAGAAGGTGTATATTTCACCGATCGGTTGTGAGCGTCGTCATTTTATAATCGGACTAGCTATATAGTAAACTGATAGCAGCATGTGAATGCAACGAATCATTCAAAATTTGACGTTTCATTTCTCGAGTTTCTAAACTGTCGAAGTCAAATTGTGAACTCATATTTTGCTTGCGTTATTACGTTAACGTTTAAGTTAGAATGGAAGATAATTATAGGTATACTAGCAGTTGCCCGCGGCTTCGCACGCACACCTTTGTTATTTTCCACATCTTTGTGAATCTAAACCATCCTCGAATCCCCTTGAACTCACACAAAAAATTTCATCAAAATCGGTCCAGCCGTCTAGGAGGAGTTCAGTGACATACACACGCAGCACACAAGAAATATATATAAAGATATAATTTGCAGTTTATTCTCAGCATAGTCTGCTTACAAACTGTCGATGTTCACGATCGGTCCGTGATTATATAGCCCTTTCTTCTAGTGGAGAGTGATGGCTTTTTATGTGCAAATATGGCGGATAGGCGCGGACATGTCCTCACATGAAATAGAGCACACGTCACATTATCTGCAAGGCCAAAAATTCTCATGATAGAAAGAAAGAAAACAAATTAGCTAAATTCCTGACCAGAAATGACTTTGTCCTGTGGCCACTTTTCATTAATATATACCGGTATATTTCTTTTTCTTTTAATTTCAGTAAATATGGAAAGGTCTGTCTTCAAACCGGTGGATTACGCCATTATGACAGCGTCAATCGTGATTTCCATTGTTATCGGGCTTTATTTTCGGTTTAGTGGGGGTAAACAAAAGACTAACGAGGTTTGAATTTAGTTTTTTTGCTTTAATAAACGTAAATACAAAGGCAAACCAAATAATTTTTCGTTTTTGTTCCAGGAATACCTATTAGCTAACAGAAACATGTCTATACTTCCTATTGCCGTTTCTTTAATGGCATCTTTCATGTCCGCTATAACTCTTCTTGGGGTGTCCGCAGAGAATTATTACTATGGGATGATATTCGTGGTTGTCAATTTAGGTTATGGAATCGGGACACCTATCGCCTGCCAATAATATTTGCCTGTATTTTTTGGATTGCAAAAGACGAGTGCATATGAGTATTTGGAGATGAGGTTTGGAGCTACGATACGTTTACTTGCGTCACTGACGTACACATTACAGATGATTCTGTATAGTGGAGTAGTGTTATACGCACCATCGATTGTTCTCGAAACTGTTACGGGTTTGACGAGAATCGTGTCTATTGCAGTTGTCGGTTTAGCTTGCACATTGTATTCAACTTTAGGAGGTATGAAAGCGGTCGTTTTTACTGACTTACTGCAATCCTTTCTCATGTTCGCAGCTGTGATAAGTGTAGTTGTGTTCACTTCTATAGAACTTGGAGGTTTCCTGCAAATATTTGAGATTACTAAGGAAGGGGGCCGTTTAGATTTTTCAAAGTAAGTCGTGATAGTTTTCAAATTGATAGTCGTGAAGTTTGACCTGATGTACTAATGTTTCTCATCAGTTTCAGTGTGGACCCAACAGAGAGACATACTTGGTGGTCGCTTCTTATCGGTGGTGTTATAAATTACTTGTCATTGTATGCTGTCAATCAAACTCAGGTATTTTGATAAGTCTACTACTACTAACTAAGTTTTGTTGCATTTTTAACGGTAGAAAGAGGCAAAACAGCGAGCGATGCACCTGATGTAAACTAAGTATCGCCACCCATCAGCATACATAACCAAAAAAAGCAACAGCCTTTATAAGGCAAGAGAGGAGGAAAAGGAGTAAAGAATTGGAGAATAAGGAGCGGGGAACGAATGGGATCTGTGGAATGTCATTCATCGCACCAAACGCTGAAGCATAAATACCACACTTAAGGTCATAGTATCTCCAGTAGGTCCAAAGCGTCTCTACTACTAACCAATCGTGAAATAAAATTATATAATTTGTGTAGACAATGTATTTAATTTGGTTTTACTTGATAACGTCTACTGCTTTCAGTAGTAAAGACAAGAAAGGTAAATGTTTAACGGTATAATAATGAATTGTACATGCATCCCAAGGTCCAAAGATTGCTGACAGTGAGTACGCTGGGGCGATCGAAGCAGTGCCTATGGTGGAGCTGGCCAGTGCTGTGCGTGCTCAGTCTGACCACGTGTGTTAGCGGCCTCGGAATATACGCTGTCTACAAGGATTGTGATCCATTAACCAGTGGGAAGATTACTGCGGTAACGTAGTTTATTTACGTTATATATAAAGTAATGTGTGGATGTAGAGAGCGTGCTAGGACCGTGTCAAATGGAAATCTGTACTTCCATCTGCTTATCGCTCTTGGTTAGAGTCAAAAATATTTATTACTAGCTGTTGTCTGCGGCGTCGAACGCATTCGTTTCTTTGATTCGATTTCGCTTGGAATTATAGGTGAAAAAATACATTATATTTGTAGCAACCTTCTTATCCCTGGAAAAGTTTTTTTTTCGGCATAATAGGTAGATTACCTTTTGTTATTTTCTGTACCCCTGATAATGTGTGTTCAAAATTTCATGATGATCGGCTGTGTCGTTAAGGAGTTAAAACGTAACAAACTCTCAGGGTGCGTCCAGATCTGACGAATGTGCAGCTCTATGAGGTGCGCTAAAGAGGTGCATCAAACAATTGCATCAAATGCGTGTGCGCATTCGCCAGATCTGGACGCATCCTTATACAGTCGAAAGGGTATGGTTTACTATTTGTTTAACCTAGTAAGGTTAATTTAAGCTTATTTGAGTAAAATCTTTTCGTCTTGTTACAGATCGACCAGTTGTTACCGTACTACGTGGTGCACGCGATGAGCGCTGCGCCCGGTCTCGCGGGACTTTTCGTGGCGGGCATCTTCAGCGCCTCCCTGTCCACTATATCGTCTTCTTGCAATTCTCTCGCTGCTATCACTCTAACAGACTACATTGGCAGGTTATAGTCTATATCTATAAAAGGCGATGTGTATAAATGTGTGTTCCATATGGACACCGACACGGTAGGACCGATTTCGATGAAATTTTCAGGTAACGTTCAGATTGGCCTAGTGAGTGTTTGGTTTGTTAAGTTTAGTAGCGATTGTATAAACATAATTAGTGCTACTCATGCGAAGCCAGGGAGGATCACTTGTTGTGTAATACAACTAATAGCTAAACCTAACCCGGACTGTACATTTAATACAATTTCCGTTGCTGTGGCCATATTGTGAAAAATTTGATTTTTATTTCTATTAATGTTTTTTGCTGTCATTCGAATGGGCGTTCGTTCATTTCCCACATTTTTTCACAGCGTTGCCTTTGTTTAATTTTCACAGAAGTTTAGACGTAAGGATTTAAAAACCGGAATAATATTATTGCATATTTCACTTACCTTTTATTTTAATCCGCTTCTTTTAATTTATTAAAATCTAAGCCTCGGAATAAAAATAATTAAAATGAAGCAATCTGTGATAAAAATTCCAGACAATTTCACCGACTATAGTGAATAACACCGACTACTGAATTTTGTGGACAAAATTTAGTGAAGTGCTCCAGCTACTTATGTATTCTATAAAGGAGGGCCCGGTCACTACGCACCTTGTTTTGTAAGTAGATATAACGAATATATAGTTAGATCACTGTATACCACATTACTCGGTTCTACTAGGTGGTGCAAATTGAGCTCATCAACTATACCCTGGCTGACGAAGCTGGCGGCCTGTGGTTACGGCGTCCTGTTCCTGACGCTGGCCTTCCTCGCACAGTACCTGGGCGGCGTGCTGCAGTCCGCGATGACTATCTTCGGCGCAGTCGGCGGGCCCCTGCTCGGAGTGTTCACACTCGGAATGTTTACAACATTTGCCAATGAACTCGTAAGTATGCCCTGTTGTATTGGTGGATCTCTAAGATTAACAGTATACGTGGTTTTGATTGCTTGAATCAAATATAAAAAAGAGATATTATTATGTTTTTGTTAGTTTTAATTTTTATCTAGAATTGTTCTCTAATAATGACTTTACGTAAGCTAGTAATTATTTAAATACTCAAATACGCTATTTTCTCAAAGGTACCCAGTACGGATTTAATTATACATTCTCATAAGTCATCATTTTGTGAATCTTAGATCTTTTACTATAAACGTTATAGTCAACATTGATACTGTACACAATGCATTCTCAGAGATTGAGAGAACCTGTTACAATAGTTGCGAGTATTTATCCTTCTTAATTCTGTGGATTCCTGAAGCTTTTGGGTATACTTAATTCATGTTATTATTTTTGTATTTGTACAAGATCATATTTACAGGGTGCATCTATAGGTCTGCTAACCGGTCTATCTTTGACGCTGTGGATGTCTTTCGGGGGACCGCGAGCTCCGATTGCCAAGTTACCAATTACCGTGGAAGGTTGCAGTCACAACGTCACTGTGCCCACGGCTGTGCCAACTTCTACAAGTGACTTTTTCTATCTGTATCGCATATCCTATATGTGGACGGGTTTGGTATGTAAACGTAATCAAATTAATTATTCGTTTTGTACGTTGTAGATATATTTAAATTAAAAAAATTAAGACGATAATATTTTTTTAAGTAGAAGCCGGCAAGAGGTCACCAGATGTACTTATTTGTTTAACTGTTTTTTCTTTCTTTTAATTCTTAGTCGACAGGTAGAGAACGCCTTTGCCTTAGGCATTGAAGCATTTGTACGTGAAGTCCGATAAATAAATTAAGTTCTATGTATATTCGTCTACCATAGTCGCACGAATACAGACTCTTCTGATAGTCTTTTCGTAGGGTACAGATAGGAAAAGGACAGGAGAGTGAGAGAACGGCGTGGGGTCTATGCCATTTCAATCATTAGTCGAAAAGTAGAAGTAAAAATGTTACATCAGGTTTGTATTCTGCGAGATTTTTTTTAAAAGAAGAATCTGACAAACTACGGTTCACCGCATATTAAGTTATCGCTACCCATAGACATAGCTATGCTGCAATAAGCTAATTATGCGATACATTTAAAAGACAGTGGAGGGGGATGAACAGAAAAAAAGACATTTCCTTTTCTTTCCGCTCCCCCTTCACATGCATTACATTGTCTTAAATCTGACACGATTGATTGTGTCGTATATGAGTAACATTACAAGTAAATTTTATAGATTGGTTTCGTGTGGGTGTTATTGCTGGGGTCGCTGATATCGTTAGTGGTACGTCATAAGCAACCCTGGCAGAAAGCAGGCAAGTCGTATCCAGACCCCGCGCTGTTTACGCCACCGCTTGCTAGAAGATTAAGGGCCAGATATGAAAACGAGAACACTAGTAAGGTAATTCATGATAATTCATTTTATTGCTTTGTAACATATAAAACAAATATTGGATGTAATACGGTCGGTTTTTGCATTTGAAAGGGCTCCCAAGGTTGTCTTAGCCGGTTGAGCCAATTGTAGACCGAATCCGACCGTTTACATAGTGGCCAGTAATGGAGTGCGCTATGTGTATCATTTATAAGGTGAATTAAAAAGATATTGCATAAAAGTCGCTTAGATTCTAAAGAATAATATTTATTTCAGTCTACCGTGGAGTGACTTCGATAATATTCTAACAGGATTAATATTATCCAGAATGTTTGACGACAAACTTCATAGTGACGACGTCGATGATTCACAAAAAAACACAGCAAGACATCTTTTTTAAAGATCTTTAATGATGCCGAAATAACATCATAAAACAAATTATGTCCTTATTTATTTCCGTTTCTCAAGCACAATAGGATTTGCTTAATCTATGAATATGATTATATGTAATAAAGAACACGTTTATGACGTAATAAGCAAAGATTACGTTAGGCCGATAGCGAACCTGTTTTGTAATCCGCCAACTCTTCTAACTGCCGACGTAAAAATGCATTCTGAAAATATAAATGTTATAACATGTTAGAAAATCAGTTTTATGTGTGTTTTATTTGATCTGAAGTCTTAGTTACTTGTTTTTTAGCGGCTTTACAATTATTATCGATTTGATTATCGATATCGATCGATATCGATACTGCTTGATTTTGTTCATGAAGACATGTGGCGATTGATGATTTTCACAATATCGCCAGAAATAAAAATGTTTATGGGTCTTTAGAGTTACAGCCAGCCCTGATTTAATCTTGAGGGTCGTTGTGTAAAAATATGACTCTTGCTAAAGAAGATTGCAACGACTTGGTTTTATAAATGTTTGGTGGTATAAATGTTAATGGACGGTGGTGATCATTTAACATAAGGCGGCCGGCTGTTCTTATGCGCTCATATTCTATAACAAAGTCCAAAATTGTATCCAGATATTGTATTGTTCACCCAGGCACTAACACCTACACTAACGATAATGAAAAATAATATGTATCATTATTATAATTGTTTAGCTTTATATATTCCGATTATCGAAACGAGAAGAAATTAACTGACCGTTGATTAAAAAAAAACCTAGACAGTTAACAAGAACTTAGTATTTAAAAAAAAAACAGAAATAAGAGTACTGCAAAATAGCAGTAGATATAAAAGGAAAGTGAAAAAAAAACTCTACTAACCTCGCTCAATAACTCATCTTCTCTCTCGGCCGCAATTCTCAGCATGTCTTTGGACCGTTCAAGGAGAGAGTCCTTCTCTAGCATACTTCTCTTTAAGTTTGCTATTTCAGTCTTGCACGACTCTAACTGACTTCTTGTCTAAAATTCGAAAAAAAAAATATATTTTGCAATTGCAATTTTGCAATGTTGAGCGACAATGTATACAGGGAGGGAATCATAATATCAAACAGATTATTAATCCATTAAACCAGAGCCATACACAAGAGAGATCTTAGCGATTTACGTATAAATAATGTTTTATCAGTTATATCACAGAACTGTGAATGACAAATCTTAAACGAGCTGGAATTATTTCATCCTAACACAAATTTGTATAAAATAATTTTTGTGACGTTGCGTTACATAACTACAATTCTCTTGTTAGTGACCTCATATAAGAAAAGAGAACAATCGCTATTTCGTAAGTTTTGTAAAGTACATACGGAAAACCAAATCCAGCTACAAAATCGTGCATTGACTATATCGCAGTTGCTAATAAAACTGATTGTTTGTGTACATAGATTATAACATTACTGTTACCTTGTCCGGTGCATTGCGACCGCTACTCGGTCTAGAATCGACCCGTTTCTGCGCGTTCGTTGCTGATGATTTTTGATCCGCTTGCAATTTGCTAACTAAACCTAAAAGAATTTTATAAAAAACTTGCAGGCGAGATCAACATATAAATTTAAAACAAACAAAATTTAAATTGTAATATTACAATGAAAAAAAAAATATGACTCCCATTGTTTTTTTTTCATTGTAATATATTACAATTTAAATGTTGTTTAAGGACTACCGACAGCAGTGTGAACTCAAAACAGGTGAAATAAACCATTGTATAATAACAACAAAATTCAAAATTAAATACAATAAAAATAAATGACAAAAAAAATTCTAGTAAGCATGTTGTTGACCTGTGTTGCTGACGAAGTTGCATATTGAGCATGTTCACTCGAGACTACAAGATGTTGCCCTACCAAATATCTTATAACGCGTCTAAAGAAGTTTTCATTTAAAAATATGGTAAAATAAGGCTTAAGAACTTATTCCCCAAGAGGGTTAGTGTCAGGCAAGCCGACCGTAAAACTGTAACCAAAACCTATACCAGTACTACTATCATGCTTGTCGACCCCGCATAAGTGGAAAAAGGGAAGGGAGCCGATTATATACTAAAAACAACATATGCCTACAGTTTTTTCTCTATTGAATCAAAAGAAATCAATGTTTTGAATAAATATAGGCATACCTCTGAGCATGAGCACTGTCTGCTCGAGGTCGCTGACGCGATGCTGGTGCGCTGTCGCCGGCGCGTTCTCCAGCGAGCTGACGCGCAGAGTCAACTGACTGTTCTCTTCCTTTAGCATATTGCAGTAGCTTAAGAAAAATATTACGATTGAAATTATTGGTAACTTTAACAAAAAAAGTATGTTTCTACATTATTAAATTTGTTCACCAAATACAATTCTGACCGACGATCATTTTCTGCTACTTTAGCCCCACTTCGAAACCTGTGTTAACAGACAACATCGGTACATCTTCTCGTAAAACAGCTTGATGTAAACACTGTTGAAAGTCTATGATTCACAAAGCGGTAACATTGTTAACATTTTCTTAGAATTTCATATTTATTATTTTATAGATTAGAGCAGAAACGTTTCACTCAGAAATCTTGATTAAACTTACATGGTATAATTTTAAATCAAAGTAAAAAGTACACTAAAACTGTACTTTCTTAGTTTAAATTTATATCTATACTAATATTATAAAACGTAAGAGTTTGTTTGTTTGAACGTACTAATCCTAGGAAATACTCATTTAATTTAAAAAATAAACCTTTTGAATGGACTAGCTGAGCTACTACATTTGCTAGGATATTTTACATCACGCTATAAAACTTATTAGGTGGGTGTTTTCTAATTATACAATTATATGATTTATTAATAACGTTATATTTCTTCTGGTACAAGATTTCAGGAGTTAGAATATATAATGAAAATAAATAATATCAATTGCAATTACAGGTAAATATATGCACATTTTCAACAAACTTTGCAAGGAAAAGTGGTCAATGTCTTGGGCATGAAGACATGTTTTACAACTCTAAAGGGAAGCCCTTTATCTTACAAGCTAGTATTTGATATTTACGTTATGTGTAGCTTAATCCTTGCCAATGTGAATAGTAGTTAAAAACGCTTGTAAACGAGCGTATAATTTAAGTGCGTTTTCAATGCGTCAGTGCATGTGTTGAAGATTTTATTTGGCAATGGTGTGTGAGTGTTATATGAGCGAGTTCTCACACATACAATAGTACTAAAATACTGATCCCCAAATCCGAACCTAATCCCCTAGTAGCTTAGTAGTTAACGCTATCTGTTAAAATCGTACTGTAAATGCGGTGTGAACATCACCTCCAGTAGCAACGGACCCGTTAAAAACGATTTTGGAAATACGGATGTACTGTATGAACAATCACTAACACTGGGAGTCCGGTAAAAAACACGTTTCATTGTCCGGTGAAAAAAAAAACGGACAAAATTTTGTTACTAGTGGAGCTGGTGATTAACCCTTTGGATATTCCGAAATTCGATCCATCTTTTATAATTAAACTTACCTCTTCCAATATTCGAGTTCTGGTTTAACTTCCTGTGTATTATTAAGAGGGGATCGTATTTGTGTTTCGAGCAACGTGGACTCCAGTTTCAAGACTTGGCCCTTTAGGGATGTTATTTCTGCAAGAGCTTTTTCATATTCGGAAACTAGCGGCTCGTTGCCCTAAAAAGAAACCAAGAGAACATTTAACAAATAATACAGAACTTACAACTAAGATTAGTATTACAACCTTTTAATACCGAAATGATGTCCTGTATAGAGGAATAGGTAAAAGTGGTATTTTACTAAAACCTGGTGCCTGCATTTCTTGTTATTGTTTAAGGAACTACATAGCTTAGTAGTTTCGAATAATCGACGATAGTATCGGATTTAAGCGCCTTATAACTTTAAGGACAAGTAATTCAGCAGCAAATTTACAATTTAGGTTATAAACCCTAAGGAAAGGATATTTTGAAAAGATTACTTTTTCGGCGATCTCTAGCGCCACGATGCGCCTCTGCTGGGCTTCTATCCGCTCCAGTAGCGCCCGCGTGGACACCGGCACCGTTTGCATGTCGCTGGCGTCGTATTCGCTGCGAGACAAAGCTCGCTTCTCTGAAGCTTCACCGTCATGCTTCTCCCTAGCAGATAGCTTCTCGTCTGTAAATGAAAACCCGTAACTAGAAAGATAAGATAAACCAAAGACGTACTTATGATGATATAAGTCCATAAAATTCGCGACTTAAATATACTAATAGACGTTTGTAACTACAAAAAGAAATAAGTGTAATTTCGGAGAAATAGAACGTTATATATATAATATTTCGACTTCTTAATGACAAATAAGTGTTATTGTTCAGATCCCAATATCGGCTTAAACTACTACCACGAGAACAGTGATGAAGACCATCTCTGTGTCTCATATAGATTATATGGCAGCAAATCTGAAACTCATCAGATCGTAAAAAAGGTCACATAACAGGTAAACAAAAACAGCTTGTTTATTAACCGTTACCTATATATAATCCATGTCTTAAAAAAAATAGTTTTACTCCGAATGGTATACAGCCAGGTTTACTTAAAATCACTAATTAATATCATAAAAGGCGTCGCAGGCGCTTCCTGCATAACGAATATTTTGTTCTTATTAGTGTCCGCTGATAATTGACTATCAGCGGACACTAATAAGTACTGGTCTTGCGCAGTGATAGAGTGGTCTTACGCAGAAAACACTGCTCTACCACTGTTTTCACCCGTAACAACAATATCTGTTGCAAGAATGGGCTGACTCGACTGATGAAATACCACGACCTTACAGAAGACAGGCGTGAATTAGTAGGTCGTCTGATGAGTGAGGTCCCGGAGGCCTAATTCTAGTCCTCTTTCCCGTTTCATTTTTTGCTTATAAGGAAAGCATGGGAAGGGGAAGAGGACTTGATAATCACCATTTTCTGTTTATGCCAGGCCATATCTTCCTCCGCAGGCAGGTAGAAAAAAATAACTCTCGGCTCAGTCACCGCCTATATAAGCTTATGTCCAGGTGTGAACTATTAATATGTCATGCAAAACCTTGTATGAGTTCAAAAACGCACATACTTTTGGAATCCGATAGCCGTGCCAAAAGTAGGCGCTTTTCCTTCTCCAGTCTTGAAACAGCAGACCTGGCCATGTTTAAGCCGGCCTCTAGTTTAGTAACTTCTTGACATTTCTCCTCGTATCGTGCCTGCCACCGTTCCGACGCTTGTTGAGCTCTTAAATAGAGAAATGAATCGATAATAGTTTCGGCTAGTACCAAGATTTCAAACCACATAAAATGTTGTAATCTCTGACAACTTTAATATATTTCGACAAGAACACAACATTGAAATTAGGATGTAGAGCAGTGAGAGCTTTATAACAGCGGTACAGCCTTTAACAAGATGGCATGTTCGACTAGCCAGCCTACCATAAAATTAAAGTAAAATATAAAATAGCTGATAGAGACCAAATAAAAGTTGCTGCAGAACTAATTAAAACTATATTACCAACATATTACATTCAATTAGAGCTTATAATAATACCAGTACCGACCTCTTCCACTTGTCCCAGAGCGCGACGGAGGAGTGGTTGTCGCGGCGCGCGCTCGTCAGCTGCGCCTGCAGCGTCGCGATCTTGTTGTGCAGTGCTGTCGACTGCGCGCATACCGCCTTGCTGCCTGATGTGCTTCTGTAAGAAACATTATTGAAAAGAGGAAACAATAGACATACTCGTAGCTACTAGCATAACGAAATACCTTCTTCTCCTACCAATAAATAAAACGCAGAGTATCATCTAACTATATCTTTAAAGACAGTGAAAAATGGTAGTAAGGGGAAAGTAGA
Organism: Papilio glaucus; assembly: GCA_000931545.1. NCBI lineage: Eukaryota > Metazoa > Arthropoda > Insecta > Lepidoptera > Papilionidae > Papilio > Papilio glaucus. The sequence goes on along the minus strand of JWHW01037180.1, from coordinate 241,007 downwards.
GGAACGCATACACATATGGTGGAAGACAGATTATTCGCATCAAATACTAATATAATAAATAATAAGATAATAAAAAGTAACTTCTGAATGTTTAAGCTTACATTCTAAACACTTGATTCTTGAGATTCTGAGCGTCAAGTCGAGATCGTCTCTCCCGTGCAGCGATCGCTTTGATCTGTCGCCGCAGCACGCTATTTTGTTTTATAAGCAATTGTTTCTCTCTCCGTAAACGTTCCGCTACTGGCTCCTGCCTAAAAAAAATAAACTAACTGTAAAGACTACGAGGCTGAACGAGCCATTGCGCGTACGTGCCGTGCCGAGCCGTGCCTCGTAGTCTTCCAAATGTGGAAGAATACTCGATTTAGTAATTTTATTGTAGATATCCTAAGCACTAAATGATACGATATATTTTATTTGGTTTTCCTTTAGAGATTTCATTATAGTTTATTTATTTTACTAAATCAAAATATTAATTCTTAATATGTTCCCTTTGTTATAAAATATATCGTGTTGTGTAAAAAAAAAAATATTTACCAGATCATAGTAGACGTAGACATTTTCGTAAAATCATCATGCATGTCGTGCAAATCGACTGTGGAGTCAAACTTTAATTCAAGTCTGTCAGAGCCTTGTTGTGAGATGTCGCTCGCTTCTTCAACTTCTACAATTGCCGAGAGATCGAAACTTGGATCTTGTATGGACAGCATGGTTTGCATGTTCATTATTTGAGTCTGGAATGATTTTAATAGTACTCTGATATAAGTAATCCACAATGTAAACAGCCGAGTGCAAACAAACACATGCTCAAAATATTATATAAGAAAATGTCAAAACTTTTAACATACCGAGCATTTTTAAATAATTATTTAACAATGAGTTATATTATAAGTAATTAAATAATAAAAAAAAATAATCATGCAATATTTGCTTTATCAATTTCTGATCCATAAGCGCTTATTGAATTTTCTATCTCGCTTTTTCTGATTTTGGATAATAGGACTATAGCACGTCAAAGTATATGAAGCTAGTTTTACTTACTTTCAAGTTGTGTACAACAGAACGAAGTTGTTCTATTTGAGCGTCTTTTTCCGACAATTGTTTGACATGTAATGCTTTTTGTTCCGTTAGTTGTGAGCGCAACTCCATGTGCTCACGTTGAGTTTCATTTAATTGCATCAACCAATGCTGGTTTTCGGCTTTATATGATTCCACCTGTAGTATAAAGAAATATATTATATATAACAAAAAGGAATAAATTAATAAGAGTAAGATAGTGTACTAATAAGTTAAGATAGTGAACACCGACTGGTGCACGATACCAATAATAAAAAGAAATGCACACAATGATTACTTGTTAATGTTTATAGTAAGACTGGCGGCTATATCGTAGGTAGCATTGAAGTCGAGTTGATTGCGGCTAGAATATATTAATTTAGACCACCAGTCTGAAATAAAAGTTGTGACCATTTATGAGGGGTTTGAAGTAGACATAAATTTATTCCGCGCTGGTCTAAAATTTATGTTACTGTCCTCCCGGCAGGAACTTATGTAAATCTTTTTAATTATCCAATACTTAGAGATAATTACACAATAATCGTTACCGATCCATCAAAAGAATGATGAACGTAACGTTTGCGTACCTCATAATTATGCCGTTCCTTTAACTGTATGCTCATATGTTCCATTTTTTCAAGTCTTTCTGTCGCTAAGTTCTTCCAACGGTGAAGCTCACTTTGACAACTAACACTAATAAATATTTTTATATTAGTTAATACATATTTAGCACACTGTGATAAAACTGGATTATGGTAAAAAATAACCAAACATTGCATAATCACGATAATCACGTTATTAACTCACATTTCTCTTTTACAGTCTTCTAGAGTATTCTCTAGCTTAAAACACTTATTTTCTAGATCTGCATTTTTTAAACTATACTTCGCAATACCATTTTTGATACTTTCGTCATTGCACCCGCCCACAGTACTTGCTTTTCTGTAATAAATAATAGTTACGATCGTACACAGGACATTAGGACAAGATCACCTATCTTTATCTTAAATGTGTCATATAAGATATGATCGATGGAATTTACCGAGTACCATAATTTTATTATCTTAGTATCATACTGATGATTCAGGCACAGTGGAATTTAATTGGCTGTTTTGTTAAATCGAACTGAACAAATGAGTTTGTACTAATAGTTATAAAAAAATACCTGTCCATTTCAGCCTGTAAAGCTACTACCTTTGACTGTAAGGTTTTAACATTTTCATAGTTTTCATCTCTTTCTCTATCTAAAAGTTGTTTGTATTCAGTTATAATATTATTTTTGTCGCTTTCTATGCGTTGCACAGTTTCTAAAAGTGATTGCGTTTCTTCCTTAGCCTTGCTTTTAATTTGATTACACTGTTCAATGTGTGATTTTTTAAAATCTTCAAATTCTTTCTTTAACAATTCAGCAGATTTTTGAAATTGGTCATTTAGTGAATTAAGTCTCGTGTTTGTATCCAAAAGATTTTGAATTTTAACATTTAAAGCCTTGTTTTTTTCGTTTACCGATACAATTGTTTGTTCACGTTGCTCTGATTTTGATAAACAATCGGATAGTTTCTTCTCTATCTCTTTATTAGCAATTTCAAGTGTATCAATATAATGTTTTAATTCACTTGCGCTAGTATCTTTTTCTGTTTGAATGAGCTTATTGATTCTTTGCGTATTTGCAATGTTTGTTTGAATAGCCACATTCAGACGTTCTGAATTTTCAAATTTTCGCTCAGAAAAATTCACTAAAGTAGCTACAGATTTTTTCTCGTTAGTATTTAAATTTATTTGATATGTTAATTGAGTTGTTCTTGGTTTTGGAAGTGTAAACGTTCCACTTTCTATAAAACATAAAATCCCTTGTTAAGATTTAGAAGTATTAAAGTAGAATTTTATTTAGTATGCACACACTAACCTTTTGTGCTTGACCCAATATCTGAATCAGACTGCGAGTCTTCTGGTTTAATTTTATCTATATCTTTAGCAATATTATTATTTTGCTCTTTAGTGATGTTTTCGTCACTAAAACAATTCTTCAATCCGTGGCTTACCGTGACAAGAGTTTTATCTAAAGCGTTACAGCGTTCTAATAAATTTCTATTTGCTTTTTCCAAACCTTGTATTTTGTTTTTACAATGGTCTAATTCTCTCGCTTGAGTACTTAGCTAAAATTAAAAAAAAAATATTACTTGTGACATGTTTACGAACTGTTATATAACATTTGGTGTTATTTTCAATTTTCGATAAAAGGCATTCAACTAAAAATTAAATAAGAAAGTATATTTGACTTCAATCATCAATTATGTTAATTGTATTTGTACATTAACAAATTACCGATACTGTTAACTCCAACTTGTGTGAGCAATTCTCCACAGCTCCAGAACAATTGTCTCTTGATAAGTTTAGTATTTGATCATAAACACTGTGTTTGGTCATTAAACTGTAACGCAAGTCTTCAATTTCATTAAATTTCTCGTTAATATAAGTTGTTTTATCTGACAGTTCTTTTAAACCATTAAGGTAATTTTCAGCAGATGTCAAAGGTAAGCCGCCTTGATATTCTAGTCTTAACGTTTGTATAACCTCGTGCATATATCTGAAAGCAGTTAACATTATGTGTAATTTCCTGTGAAAAGAATATTTTTTACAACTTTATCCATTTTACTACAAACTATACGTATTACCTGAATTTGTTGTCGTACTTAATTGTAAGCATGTCTAATACTTTCTGTTGAGCTAATAATGCTTCTTCGGCGTTTACTCGCATTTCTTTTTCTCTAATTAAATATTGTTTGAGACTTTCTAGTTTTTGATGTCTTTCAATCGCTTGTAGATGGGCTACTAATATTTCATTACTTAACCTAGAAAGCAAAGAAATATTATAACTCCATTTCTTGATTAAATTACAGCAAAGTCTAGCTGCTTCTCCTATTGCTGTCAATTTTTATCAGGAATTTTCTTTATCATTCATGCTCTTGTCCTAATTAAATTTAAATGTGGTCGGCACAAAACATTTCCTTCTTCCAAGTCTTTCTATCAAACGTCATGTCAGAAGTCACTCCTTTCTTGTTCATGTTATCTTTCACGCAATCCGCACGTCTTTTATTAGGTCTACCCAAACAAAAACTATGATTTTAGAAACTTTCTTCAAACCAACAAATATTTAAGTTTACATTAACCACCCTTTAACTACACGCACAAATGATGTTTAATGTACTTTAACTATTTTATTATTAAGTATTCCCCTGAAATATGCTGGGCTTTAGGTTAAGCCTCTTCGAGTAGTACGCTTTGGAACCCGAATGAATTAGAAATTTATCTATGGATAATACTGAGAATATTTACCGTGCAATAACCGCTTTGTTGTCTCCGACCGATTGCAAATCAAGTAGTTGGTGTCTCAACAAGTTTATTTCAGTTTCATAGTTTAAACGTCTGTTTTCATCATGTTGTAACTATAACATATAAAAGTATTTATTGTGTGTATTTACATTCGGTGTTTTTTTTTTTTTTAATTCGTGTAGTTTTATACGCCACACTACCAATTTTATTTTAACATGATAGTGATCAATTTACCGAAAAGCAAAAAATACAAACACATAGTATATTAACTGTATTTATTAATAAATATGGCGAGTATACTAACTAATTACCTGAGACATGACAACATCGTATTGAGTTCTAATGTCAATACATTGCTCTTTCAATTGTTTGTTTTCTTTATTTAATTGGTATACATTTTGCTTTAAGCAATTTATTTCCTCCTTGCTCTCGGTAGCTAAAGTATTATCTCTTAAAAAGAAGTTTATTAATTTATATAACAAAATTATGAAATTACGCAGATGGTTAAACATTGAACTCTACAGTTTTTAGGTCACTTGTTTGGTCGCTATGTTCAGCGATCACCGCTGTCTATGTACATCCACAGCAAAAAGAAACTGCTGATACGTTGTCGGTCTTAAAAGAAGGAGACTGAAGGTGCGTTCCTTTTACTCGTATTGATTTGGAAATATTGCTAAAAATAGATAATGGCAGTAGAGGGAGACAGATGATGGGAAAACCTTACGGGTGTGGAATGACAATAAGATTAAAACAATCGGTTTTTTTATTATATGAATATGGTAACTTACATAAGACTGGCTTGCAATTCTTGTAATTCTGTGTTACTTTTCATAAGTTGTTCTATTTGTTTGTTTTTTGTTTCTAGCTCTGAATAAATCTCCTGCATTTGTAATTCTACTTTAGAGTCAATATTGTTGTCTTGATCTTTTGTCCCATTATCTGCTAAAGTAATCATCGACAAATTAGTATTCTTATAATGAAAAATGCACTTAAAACAATTTTTTCTTAGGTAAGTGAGATTAATTGTGATCGTTACTTTTACTACGCCTAATACGTTGTCTTATTCACAAGCTATACGCAATGGACAATATTCAGAAGATCTATATAAATTTACATTACATAAGCCACAAGTAGTCAATACATATAAGTCAATACAATGATATAAATCAGTACATAAAACACAATATACATATTGTTAGTTAGTGTTAGTTGTTATATTTCTGGTAGAATTGTAATAGGACGAAACCTAAGCAACATGATTTCTGAAATAAATACTTACAATTCGAACTATGCAGTTGCTTCAGAGTCATTTCAATTGGATTTCTTTTATCTCTCTCCGATTTAATTACACCGAGGTTCAGTACTCGCCGATATTTTAATACCATGTCATTAAACATCATATTTTGTTTCCAAAATAATTGTTCTGGCATAGAGCAGCGAACTTTCTCAGTAAGGTTTACAATTATTATCACTAAATTTTGTATTTGCGTTTCAAATTTCGAAAACGATTTCAATTTCTCCTTTTTATTTTCTAAAAGCTCATTATTAATATTTTCGTAAGATGTTCTTATATTTTTATACATTTCCTCGAGGTACATGCATTTTCTTTCTAAAAACGAAGCATCTGGGCAACTTACTAGACCGGGCGAAATATCGCTGTTATCTTCATCTTCAAGTGAAACTTTTGGTTTGGAAATCTTTAAGTTTTCAATTTGGGCTTTGTAATTTTCTTCTTGAATTAACCATTTACTTTTTTCGTCCGATGCACTTATTGCAATTTCAGTCATTTTATCAAATAACATTTCATATTTGCTTCGAAAATAAATTAAAGCATTTTTAACTTCTTGTTCGTATAAATAGTTTCGATTTAAGCATACCTTTTCCAAATCAGATTTATTTTGTAAATTGAATTCTTTGTTTTCATTATCAAAAACGTAAGAATTAAATTCACCAAAACAATAATTATAACCATTTTTTTTCATTTCTGTTTTAGCCTTCATTTTACTTTCCAATTCGAGCAATTTAGTTTCCATTTCTGCACATTTTTCAGATTCTTTTGACAGTTGCGTCATTAAATTAAATACCTCCTTTCTGTTAACAATAAATACGGTCAAAAACTTTGGCAGGATTTTAGAAGCATGCGACATAGATTTAGACCAATATTAATAATACCTTGATTGTTGAAGAGCAGTTAAAAGAGCATCTTTACCGCCCAAAGCAGCTTTTAGTTCTAACGTGGTTGCCATATGAGGAGCAAACCAACCTGCTGCATGTCGAGCTTCTAAGGCATATAGGACAGCTTCTAAGCTAGGACATTGTAAAGTCAGCACTTCCGTTGAATTATCACCTAAAAATATAAGGAGCAAGAAAAATTGATGAGATTAAGAACAACTTAAATAATTATTTGGGGTATTAATACATACAATTATCTTTTAAAAAGCTAAAAATTTCTTGAAGTCCTTTGCGTAGACCTTCATTTTCTTCAATAAGCGATTGAATATTTAACTCTCTATTTATATTTTCTTTTATATCACTGCTTCCTTCTTTAATTCTGTAATGATATACAGAATACTCAATTTCATAACAAAAATTAGAAATGGGAGAAAATTGAGAAACCAAAATGTTAATTACAAAGATTCTTCTTCAACACCTTGCCCCGATCTATCGTCGCCGTTTCTCCGTACATCAAGTTTACGGAACTCCTTTGCTCTAAATAATTTTGTATATTTAGATATAACTTCACTTTGTTCCCTATTTTTCATTTCTATAGTAACGAGTTCATTCTCGATTTCTCGAATATCTTTGTTCAGAGCTATATTTTGCTGCTTCAAGTTATGATGCTCAAGTAAAACACCCTCAGTTGGGATTTTATCGTCAGGGCTTAAATTAAGTTGTCTCCTAAAAAGGGAAAATGCTTGTTAAATATTAGTAATAACAATAAAGTATAAAACCGATAAAGTACGTATTGAATGAAGTTTTATTAACCTCATTGTTTCATTTTCAATCTGCAAATCGTTTACAACTTCAGTGAGATTATTGATATCTTTTATTAAAGATTTGATTCCTTCATCTTTTATCTTGAGTTGTTGCTTTTTATTCTTAACCGCTTTCATCAAAGTATTAACTCCATCATCAGATTGCAAAAGATTAAGTTCAGATGACAATTCCGATACCTGAATAGATATCAGATAAAGAAGTGACAATTTACATTTGTTTAGATATATGTACATCGTGAGAGAATAACACAGGTAATCAGATTTTTAAAGAAATATTGACAAAGTACTTGCCTCTTTTTCTCGCATAAGCAACATTTGCTCTGTTCTCAGCAAAGTTGTAGTTAGTTTTTTGACTTTTTTCTTTAACTCATTTATCATTTTACGTTCTTTCCCATCGTCGCTTTCGTTCTTAACATCGGAATCTGTAGCATTATGAGTCTCTTCAATTAGCGATTTCAGTTGTTTATTTTCAGTTTTTAGAATGTCTATTACATTAACAGAGCGTAATATCTCTTTAGAAGCTTCTGCAAGTTTATCTCCTAATTCTTTGATTCTTACCCCTTCTATGCGATTGTCCTTGAAATCAAAAAACAAAAATACATTTTTATGATACTGGGGGCAAAAAAAAGAATCATATTCTTTGTAATTACTTCAAACTAGGTACCCCTAACATTTTATAGGGAAACACGGTAAATCGAGCAAATTTATACACACAGGATTACTGAGTTCTAATGAGATGCTAACTATAAAATGCGAAATTAACTTTATTTGTTACGCATTCACCCATTAATGTCAATAGATTATCATAAGGCAGGTAGGGTCAATACAAAAAAGGAAAAAGTTGCCTTTTATCAAAAAAAAATTGTCCCTGCGGGATAGAAATTCGTTTTGTATAATATTTAATAAGGACGCCAAGTATTTAATAAGGACATCAAAGCAAAGAAAGCTGAGGGTAAAAGAAAGTAGTAAATAAATGTATAGTAGGCTTATGTGCACGAAGCGGATGCGAAAGCCGCCACCCGTTTGCCGCGCAGTCGAAAATATGTATTAAAAAAACCCATTTACACTCCGGCAGCTGCCGTGCGGTTGCTATACACACTGTGTGGTCATAGCCCGCATAGACAGAGCGCCGTTTCAGCCGTGACAAGCGGCTGGCTGCATTCGCATACGCTCTGTGCGTATTAAGCTTAACGTAATATACAAGTAAGTACTTCGTTTTCTTCTGAATGTTTATGCGCAGATCGCACGGTTAATTCTTCTTTTAGTTTTTTATTTTCTATTGCTAATTCTTCTATTTTTGATCTTTGAACTTTAACAACATTCTGAAAAAAGTTTTTTTTTCTGTAAACCATATTTTTAAACAAAAAAGTAAATGTAGTAATACCATAAAAACATTATGATAACCTTTAAGTGTTGAATTTTTGGTTGAACATCTTCGTGCATATTGCCTTTGTTAATGCTTTTTGAAATAATTTCTTGTCTCAGTGTACTTATCTCATCTAATAAATTCGATTTTGCCAGTTCTAAAGAACCAAGACTTTCTGAAATATTAAAAAAAAACAATCATGAACCTAATATTTCTTACTAGCTGTGCCCGTGACTACGTCCGCGTGGAATAACGACTTTTAAAGTAAGTAAAATTAATTAATTGTTTTGTAGTTGTAGTTTGTTGTGCATACGAATATTATTATTTTTTTTAATTTTATTTACCTTTAATACGATTGCACTCATTACTTGATGTTAGCAATTTTTCAGTCATATCTTCTATTATTTTTGTCGCTTCTCTTAATTTATCTTTAAGTAATGAAATTTTATCTTTAAATTTTGCATTCTCTTCCTCCAAAATCTAAATTAAAGATGTGTGTTATTTTCATTATATTTCATCTTCACTATATCTTTTTATAACTGCCTTCATTTAATAAACTATTTCCTTACCTTAACATAGCCAAGTAACTTTCTGATATGTGTGTTCTTCTGAACGATTTCATTTTCAAGTTGGGCCTTAGCATCTATTTCTGACATAACATCTGGACTTGACTCACTATCTTTATCGATATTGATGGATTGGTTGTACGTACTTTTACGTTCTTCCAATTCAGCTATATCAGCATAAAGTTGTTCTAGAATATCTTTGTTTGCTTTAATCACTTCTTCTTGATGAGTAATAGTTTCCAACGCATTGTCGGAACTGGTACCTAATAAAAATACACAAGTTCTGAACGTATTTAATAATAGACTGAATGACATCATCTGTATTAAGTAAACAGGGCAGACTGGTGAAGAACTTTTAGACAAAGTAAGTTATAAAACATTATAGCACTATTTTTACATTGTAATTTGACCTGACCTTATCGTAATTAGACACGACCGGCATACGGTTCCGCAGTTTTTATTATTAATGTTATTATATTAGACATTGTAAGACGAAAACTTACCTGCAGATTCGTTACGTGAATTCTTTTTACCCTTTTTCCTCTGAATGGTATTTAACTCTCCTCGTAAATTTTTAACCTGTTGAAATTAAGGAAGTTATTTGTTTTCGCACTTTATTATAAAAGAATAATATCTACCACAATTAAAATTCTAAGTAACTTCTTTAAATTTATCAAAAAAGTATTATTACCTGTTCACTTTTGTATTTGAGGATATCTTGAGCCAACCTGAAGAGAGTTTTCAAATCAGAAAAGTTTAACTCTATGTCGTCAACTTCCATCCATGAAAGGTTTTCGCATAATTCTTCCTTGTCTGCCTGTAGCAGTTCCTTCTGAGAGTAACTCAATATCTTCCTCCAGTCTGTCTCTACCATGTTTTTTAAGTAGCGCTTTTGATATCTATATCGATTTTTAAAGCACAGTAACTTTAACTTCGCAAGTAATGTTTGTTTATATTTGTAACGTTGCTAAGCAACCAAAGCAGTGTTGCTGTTTATAAATTTATGATTTTTTTCACAATGTTTAAATTAAACATTCTATAACTGAATAAAATGTATTCTGACGGATTCAAATATATAATTTAATTAGATATTATATGTTGTATTTTTTAATTACATTGACGTTTCTTTTCTTCTATAAGGGTGTGTCAAATAATCAATCTGGTCATAAAAGATCTACATGACCATGCCAGTTGGTAAACTTAAAGTTAAGTTAACAAGTTTATAGGATTGATACCCAGTTTAATTGGGTTCTATTTTTAACCAAAGTCAAAAAAGGAGGTATAGGAGAATTTTATCCCAATGATAGATTTAGTTTAAATTATTCGTATGTTATTATGTGGTACTTAACGATTTCCAATTTTGGGATTAGCTTTTATTAATTTATCGTTATCCATGTCCAAGAATTAATTTACAGTCTAATGTATCACACACTACAAACTGAATGATCTGAAAAATTGAATGAATGCAAAATAAAACACTTATATTATAAAAAGATTATGTTTATTAAGTGTGATGATTTAAAACAATAGCCAGTTAATGTTACAATTTCATGTCGCGGTGTCAACAACAAAATAAAACATATGTGCATCTAAAAATAAATTAACAAAATTAAATACAACAAAATGTTAAAAAAATAATAATAAAATGAAAACACCATTAGCGTGCGTACTACGCAAAACAAGCATTCACAAGAGGGCGAGAGAAACAGTCTGCTTTGGTTCAGCGATATCTTACAATTACCACATAAACATTCATATACACAAACCTTATTATGGGATTCTTTATGCTAACAGTACACGGGGTTTAAGCAACGAACAAAGTTACCAAGCAAGACAGAAGACACAAAATGGCCGTTATATATGTATACAAAAAAACCAATGACTAGATATTACTAAGGTCGTCGATACTGACGATATTTTTGGATATATATTTCACAATAATAGCATTCATATAACATTAAATCGAATATATAATATATCTTATTTCAATTAAGCATACAAATTGTATTGTCAACGTTGCCAATTACACTCGCCCTAATGTTTATCCGACTGTTCCATAGATATATTAATCTCATAGATACGTCATAATCATTTAATATTAATAACATTGTTGTGCGTATAGTTTAAAAAACCAATTAAAAGACAAACTATACATTAGATTACAGCTACTAGGAAACTACACATCGAGATGGTTATAACGTATCTAGACTTTATAATATATCTATGAGTATTGCGACATGTACACGATACATTGTGCGGTAATTTAACCTCGACGCCGATGAATTTATGCGCTCTCTACGAAATATGTTATCTCTTATTAATAAAGCCGCGTTGAAGCCAATTTGAACCAAAATATCAAAACTTTGTTGTCACTCTTGTACGGTTAGATTCAAAGTTTGATTTTTGTTTATATTTGGCACTAATTCTCTACTAACTCTACGTTACTAGATCGTATTTATAATACCATTATGCTCATTAGAAACACCCGCCATCCAATCAGCCCTATGGCTCATAAAAATCCGTATAAAGGATATTATCCGCACGAATTGAGGTGCCGGTCGATGGAGGGTGGCTCAAATGAGCTATGACCATAAGTCTACAGAACTCCAAGTTTTCGTTAGTTTTACTTGTCTATGACATTGCTTGACGATGAGTATTTTACAACCTAATTGTCTATGGTAATAAAATGCGTAGAGTTAGAATAGAATAAGTGATCCGTAGAAAAATTGTTAATAACATTACAGAGTATTGCCACGCGTCCGGCTTCTCTCTTTTAAAAGTTCTTTTAAAAGAGGAGCTCTCATCCTCACCTCCGTTCATTTAAAATAAATAACTATATCTACCAAACAACTTTACAGGTATATAAGTATTTTTATTATTTTTTACAATTATACAACACCATAATTATCGAATAACATATTCTTTGGGATGTATAAAACAACTTTGGATAGGTTCGATTAGCAATATTGGTTTCCGTAAACAGGTACGATGAGGAAGGAGAACAAAGTCTTAAGAACATACAGAAAGGGTAAATAATAACTTGCCTTATGACTATTTTGGAGAATAGGAAAGGTAATATTTGGGGCACTATTTGTACATGACAGTTATACCAACTTACATTATTATCATTTTATAAAACGTTATAAAAGTCATGGTTGTGTTTTGGTAACATCATTTTGATTATCATACGACGTTAAATATAGTTACATAAAATTACAAAGATCTATTTAAAGTATTCTAATTCATATTGATGCGATATACTGTTATTAAATCCAATATAGTAATAAATAATAATATGTTAAACCACATATAGCGAAATAAGTTCATGTTTAGACATACGCGCGTTTTTATGTCATCTAAAGTGTAAAATATAGAAGCTCCAATGTAGGTTAATATTATAATGTTAAATTGTATTGTCCATAAACACCAGCACACGCACTTGGAGTATACATGTATAAAGAAGTGGACTAGCTAATAATAGTACAGTACACACATAATTTATCTGCTATTAGGTAAATCGCTAAAACCGTGGCCTGCCCTGACCACTGTCCGTCGGCAGTGGCTAACACTCACTCATGGCTAAACTGCGCGTGTTTTTTCTCGAGTGTATAGTTTAGTTTACTAATAAAGACACATTCTAAGTATTTTGGCGTAAAATGACGCTATAATAACAAATATTACATTTAGCAGAAAATGTTTTATACCTCTGTAACTTTAAATCCTGTGAAATTAACAGATTCGACAGCTTATAAGTCGCTGCCAGGACTAAACAAGAATATATATAATAAAGATTTACAACCTAAAAATAAATTTAAATATTAAAAATAAACAAAAACGAATTTATTTAAGATATAGAGTTTTTTCACTACATAGCGGGTCCAAAATTGATCTTTCAAGATATATTAATTTACAACAGAAATACTTTATTTTGATACATTTTTTTTAACTTTGGCACTTGTGAATTATTATTATTGTTTTTAATGCTGTTTACATATTCGGAAGATAAGATTGTGTATAATATTTATTATTATAGTTGGTTGTGTGTCCGCGTGCGTATGATGTTGGTGTTGTTTGTGTGCCTGTGCGTGAGTCAGTGCGATCGTCGCGCGCAGAAGGTTGCGCGGCGCAACCGACGCAGCAGCGACGGCTGGCGCTATCATATGCGCTCCACGTAGTTACCTGCAACAAAAAAATCATTTTAATTTATGTAAAACAATTATAAATACATATACTTTAAGTCGGCAGTCAGCAACACGCGGAACACGGGCCACATGCTGCCCGCAAATGTCGTTATAGACTAGACGACCCGGCGAACTTCGTACCACTTTAATGAATCGATTTCATTGACAACTCTTCCGTACCATTTATCAATCCTATTTGTCTTTCCAACTATTATTCTTTGAGATCGATAATATTGGCTGCATCGTGTGCTGTTTAAGTTTCGTATGTGATGTAACAAATGATTTAATGGCTTTTTATAATTTTGTACTTGAAAAATAAACGTATTAACATTAAATGCAAAGGTTTTTCGAAAATATTAACATTTCTTTACGGCGGGTAAATAAACAAAGATTCAGAGACGCGAACAAGCGACTCAGACTTTTTCTTACTAAATGCCCTTACAATATGGACGGTTTTCCAATTGTTCTTGATTTGCCGCTTGTTCCAAGAGAGGTTCTTATAGGAGGATCCCGTATATTCAACCGCCAATGTTTATCTTGTTGCAATCCACCACTCGTCGCTAATATTCCATTTTCAGTCGCTCTTGAACGATATTCGTACATGCTAATCGGAGTATTTTCATTATCCGTTGCTCGTCCGTCATCGGTGCGGTTTTTACGTGCAAGCTTAGCAAAAATATATGGAACTGTTTTCACGGTCATTCAAATGTGTGGACTCCCTTTGCAATCTTTAAAATATTAATATCTATCTTTTTTGCGAAAAAACAATTTCAAATATGAAACAAATAATTTGACAATGTCGCAAGACCGTAGGGAATGGTTATATGTTAAACATGCGCGCACGCTGTCAAACGATAAGTCCGTTACGAACGCCACCTAACGTAAATATTTTAAAGTTTCATAATCCTAAAATAATGCACAAAATTACCGATTTACATATTATGATTACGATTTACATATTTGATATATTCTAGATAAATGCATTGATGAAAGAGTAAGTTCATTTTTAAAAGCACCAATGTCAATTACGTAGATACATTTAAGCTTCTCGAGCTGATATTACAAGCGAGGCCCACCTTTAATATTTTCATCGAACTTGTGGCCTGTTCCTGCCAAAAGGTTGCGTACTCCTGCTTTAAGTGATCGGCAGAAATAGGAGTATTTTTTTAGTTACCTAATCCTTTACACCATATGATTTAAATGTTTAGGAATTATCGCATAATTAAAACCAACACTCCCACTGTGCTCAAGCTCATTTTGCATTCAATAAATGGACGGGGGTTATACCTATCCAGTAATTAATACAAAATTAATAGTGCTAATAAGGTAATACAATATAAATTAATTTTAAAGTGGAACGAATTTTGCCGGGTCAGCTATAGTAGAACACACTTTAGAAAAGAGGAGGTGGAGAAAATAGTTTCTATTCAATTCATTTAAGGCGCAAAACACAGAATTAATCGTTGGTGCTAACTGACCGGGGAAGGTACCGAAGCGTCCGGTTCGCTGGCTGGAGCCGACGTACCAGCCGTCGTCACACTTCTCCAGCACGTACACCGTGTCGCCCTCCTGCAGCTCCAGCTCGTCCGGGTTCTGCGGACGGTACTTGTACATAGCGCGGTACCTGCAACGATAAGCTCAATCAGTCAATGCTTTGACAGGGAAACGAAAATGTTTAAAAGCAAGTAAGGATAGTTAAGTAAGCATCTATTCAGTTTGTTATCCCTCAATATTGCTTGTCTATGAATCAAATAGAATCCTTCAGTCCTCAACATCATGTTAGACAGAAATACTTAGCATTTTCTCATCGTGGTAAAGTTAATGCTAACTTTAGGTGTATTGTACTCACGGAACAGCCTC
>JWHW01037180.1:203206-225613 GCA_000931545.1 Papilio glaucus | reverse complement strand
TTTGCAATTCCTCGATTAGTCTTGCAATGTTGGTTAGCTTGGTTCTACTGCGGATAGAAAGATACCTTTTTTGATGCGATCACGCAGAGAGACTCCGAGCATTATCCTCTCTCCTTTGACCTTGAGCCGTCTAATAGGGCTCGCATTGAGGGGACACGTTTCAGTTCCATAAGTCATCGCTGGCAACACACACTGCGATAGTACTTAGTCGTGTGGGATTATTTGTTCGTCTGCTTCTGTCGCTGGCTCTTTAATGTTTTCTGTCCAATTGTGACGCGGGTCAGAAGAGTGAGAGTTGTTTAACTATAAACTTCCTGCATCCGAGATTTGGAGATACTGTGTAACGTATGTATTTGTGTGTGTGTGACTGTAGGAGTATGTTACCTGGCAGAGGCGCCGTGGCCGGCGGCGCGTTGGCAAGCCCGGGGCTGTTGTGCTGCGGCGTGTAGCTGTGTTGCTGTAACGAGCGCCGTGCCGCGCCATTCACCAGACCGTGCGCTGCAGGTGACGCCGCCGGCTTCTCGACGTTACACACACTCTGTGTAGCTGCAGTCAAGTTTATTAAATACAATATTAATTAATTCAATTTATATAAGAGATAATCTTCGATAAAATATTTGTTTAACTGTAGAATCAGAAGCAGCAACAACTGTTACACGAATGGGCCAAATTTACCATGGACGTGACAATACCACACAGAATGCAGGCGTGAAGTAGATATATTTATACTTATACGTTTCCTCTGAAGAGTCAGGAACCACAGGTTCTTCTTCCACTTCCCATCCTTTCCTTTCTACCCTTATATATTCAGTTCCTATTTCCTACGCAACAAGGCAGGCAACGCATTGAATCTGACGAGAATTTTACACTTCCATTGCCATCTACTACAATCAAAAAAGTATTAATCACTGCAATATCATCTGAGATAATCGTTCAATGATACTTACGAGGTTCAGATTGACTGGGTTCTTGCAGCACGGTGACGTAGCTGTCCGGGAAGATGCCAG
Organism: Papilio glaucus; assembly: GCA_000931545.1. Taxonomy (NCBI): domain Eukaryota; kingdom Metazoa; phylum Arthropoda; class Insecta; order Lepidoptera; family Papilionidae; genus Papilio; species Papilio glaucus. Next base: position 224,606 of record JWHW01037180.1, on the reverse strand, counting down.
TTTTGGTGCCGTTCCTCCCCTCCCACCAGTTGTGGTCGATGCGCCTCGTCAACACCACGACCTCGCCCTTCTTCAGCGGCAGTTCAAGGTTTGTTTGTGCCGTGAAGTCAAATTTTGCCCGAGCTTGACCTTCTACGACTACGGGCTTCTTTGGTGAATGGGAATAGTCTCCTTTTAAAATCTGCATTCAGATAAAGTTTATTTGACGTTATTAAAGAACTATTGATTTTATTTATTAATAACATCTGACAGTATCGTTCTGATTAGATTAGGGCTGAGTTATTCGTTTTACTGATTCAAAAATGTGATGTAATTTACAATTCTTATTATAATTCTAGAATATCCAATTGTGCCATTGTCTTTATGATAAATGCTCCATGCTTAGTAATTGTTAAGCGGTTTCCGAGTGCAAACAAATCTCAAGAATTCTTATCTTCTTTGAGCGATTATCAACGTGTTCAAACACTGTGAATCATGATCTAGGAAAATTATATAGATAACATCACCGAATATCGAAGTGTGAACGTACACTAGAAAAGTTCACTTATAGCGTCATACCAATGTTATTGTGAAATATGTATATGTCGTAGATGCCTCGTGCTATAGCTTCCTTAAAAAGTTTTTACTGAAATACATACATAGCCTCATAGTTGGAAAGTACTAATACATAACTTGGTCTAGATTTAAGACACATCCATAGAAATTAAATTAAGACAGTAAAAGTTGTCCATGTTCACCTTAGACTGCGGCATACATAAACCAACTTGACAGTACTTGAGCTGCCATTTTGTTCAAGAAACTAAGAGTGAGAACAAGAAACTAAAAGTTGTTGTCCATACTTGTCCTAGGGTCTCCGGATTTGGTAATATTATATTAACGTAATAACCCAACAGAGAAACATTTATTGATACAGTAAATATAGAAAAAGCTATTATGCACAATATGAAAGGGTAAAAAGAAAGTAGTGTAAAAATTTAGTTTTACCTCAACATAATTATACGGGAACAGTCCAATCCTGCCATGTACTTCGCCCTCGTACCAATTGGAGTCGATTTGTCGTCTCACGTTGATCAGATCGCCCTTCTTGAAGGTTAGCTCTCGCGTTGTCTGTCCACTGAACGCGTACAGCGCCCGGGCCACCAACTTCTCCGCCTCATCGTATCTGTTCAGAGGGACCACAGTCTTCTGTGACGGCATAAAGTTGTCCTGATGCCGCCTGTTCTGCATGTCTTGAAGCTCCTGGAAATGAACCAATGCTTATTTAATCCTGTACTCGGTTAATGTTAACAAAGAAATTATAAAAATATAGTATGAAAACTAAGCAAATACATAACCGTAAGAAGTATACAGAAGTACAATTTTTATTTACAACTACGTTGGTACATAGCTAGCTTTATTTTTAATTATTACAACTGTTATTAGTAACGTTCAAAAATACGGTGTTACGGTGTTAAATGTCGTGGAAAATTTTAGTTACAAGCAGGGCTGCCACTGGAAATTGTACTTTCAATATTTAATACATGAAGTTGTATTATGTAAAGAATATATTAAAATTCAACCTTTGACTTAATCGTATATAATTTTTAGGTTCCCATAAGCCATTAAATAATTAAAAAAATATTTTTGTTCAATTTTCAAAAAGAATTAGTAATTGCATGTGGCAGCCCTAATAAAAGAAAACTTCAATCACACATCTTCCAAATATCACCTTTATTGATGCATCAAAGGCTTCAATGTCGAACAGATGTATGTCTTTTTCCTGAAAAATGTAATTAATTTCAGTGAATGTTAAATGCTAAAGAATAATGGTTTTTGTTTTATGATTGATCAGTAACGATTGATTAGCTACTGGGACAATATTATAATGATTGAAGGTAGCTCTAATCATGTCAATGGATTAGTCATGAATTAGTATGTGGTTGGATGAAGGCTGCGTTCCGTTTTTGTGGTTGCGATGCGATAAAATGCCTTGCGGTTAGAGTTAGACGAACGTCTTTACTACTTAAGAGGTCAAGCGACTAAAGATTCAAGGTAATTTGCATCTTGTTTTAGTTCACCGTTCTAATAATGTTCAGATTAATTATAACTAAGATTACAGCTAATAATACGCCGCAAGTCCTTGGTTCAAGTTTTTTTCTGGTATCTCTGTGGATTACAATATTGGTTAATAATTGACTTAGTAAAAATATATATCCTATGTTATACTCTGAATCTCTGAATAACGTAGCGATCTAGTATAAATAAATAAATAAATACTCACGCCCGTAACCCAGAGGGGTAGGCAGAGATCATAGATTTCCATTTGACGCGATCCTGGCACACCTCTCTCGCTTCTTCTACATTCATACATCTAAGCATACATGCTCGTCGGTTATGCGTCCGCCTTATATCGATTTTTTTAGTAAGCCACTAATCTGATCTATTTAAATTCTCCTAGGACGTCCTAGTTAGTAATATTAAAATCGATTCAGTAGTTTCACATATCTCATGATATTTGCAGCAAATTTAGTTAGTTTCCGTATCTCGGATTCTTACTTCGAGATAAACTTACTTGCAGTTGTACGTGTTAGGTATATTTTATCTGTTATCAGTTTTGTACCAAATAGTCAGAGAAAACCGGATAACAATTGTTTTGTATTCAAATCGGTTTAGGACGTGACATTTTTTTTAAATGTAGCGGATCTATTCTATTCATTAAAGTAAACCTAGCGAATTTTTATTTGAATTTTACTTATCGATTCTATATCTATTTTGTTGTTAGGATGTTAATTTATCTTAATCAGCTTCTTCCCTACCTACTTAAAGTGCAGGCTGATTATTGCACTCGGCGAAAAAAATATGGTTAAGACCTGGTAGAAAGTAAACTACTAAAACCGATGGCTGTATAACTTTTGCATTTTTTGCAGAAATATCAAAGACGTTTTCAGGAAAAAATAACGTGAAGAACAATTCAATGTGAATGATTTATCGCTTTATCTCCACAAAAACTTTTCTATTTGAAATTTAATGTATTTTTTTTAATTCGGATTATGTTTATGTTTTATACTTCACCGTTAAATTCATTTTACAATGTTAGTTTTATAGAGTGAATTAGCAAATGCAAAATGACATAAACAACGCTATGTTTGAAATGTCCGTAAATTATGTGTTTTGTATGTTTTTATTTAATATATTTTCAACGCATTTTATATAAATATTTTAGCATGGGGTACGTCTCCTCCCCGAAAACTTTAACACGCCAAATATGACACGCCTCTGTTTTCGCATTATTTTTTAATTTTTCTTGCTTAAAGATTCCCCTTTGCGTATTTATCCTTCTTATAATCATTGCAATCTAATAAAAATCTAATTTTATTCTCGTAATATAAATAATAATATACATGACAAAGTCAGATTAGAAAGTCGAATATTAGTTTGCACAAAACACTGGCGTAAATAATTGCGCCAGGGATTTCAAACAATAATGTCACGCTTATTGACATTTCGTTTTGTATTTTGTGTAATATAATATTATCTTATCGCAGTAGTTATTATTATATTTATATACCCTTCGAAAGAGAGAAGTCGGAGTAAAATATTCATGTGATATTCAAAAGTGACAAACGTGTACTTCAGACGCTGATCAGTTTCAGTTTTTGTATTTTAGGGAAATTTTTAGAAATTTACCATTAGATTAGATTAACAATTAGAAATTATTGGTTTGGTCGTAAGGATGCGGCATCATTGGTTTTACATTTTAAATGTCATTGTGGGCCAAACTCGAAACATTGCATGAAGCTATTAGATACGTATATTGTAAGATGAACGTCTTTTTATCCGTGCTCAGAAGACAAACAACTGTTTGGATTTTAAAACATGTTATATAAAGAAGAAAAAGAGTACGATCAAAATAAATCTATTAAGGTCATTAAGTGAATGTCTCGTCGTTATAATCATTGTCCTAAATGTTTTGATCGATAAGATTAGAGTGTGTTCGTCGTCGTTCGTAATGAAAGTAAAAGCGATGTTTACCGTAAGCACCGACTTACCGGCGCTCGGGTATTACTCGATTTCACTTAAGGGCTCGTAGGTATCTTGCACCAACAAGACGTGATCATATCGAAGGTTGTGTAAATAATTTCACTTAGAACTCGTATCGGAGTCAATTTGATCCTCATGTACCTATTTTATATATACTCGTGAAATATATGTTTACTTTCGCATTATCTAAAAAAAAAGTATAGTGTGTCAGTTTTTATTACGTACTTGCATTGTATCTTCTCTATTTTTTCTAAGGCATAAATTAATCTAGAAATTTTTTTATATAATATACGCAAAGTATCTTTTATAGCGTATTCATTACATGATGAAGTTTCTTCATTTGTGGTCGACAAATTAAAAATCGACCAAGTAATGACCAAAATTGTATTACATGACGTATTTATTTAAATTATTGAATATACTCCATTATAATTGTTTACTTGAAATCTATATCCATTGATTATAGTAATTTATGAAGGGACGTGTACGTCTTACTTTGAAATAATATCTTTATCTACGTTGATAAGAAACCGATAACTTCGGAAACAATCGAATGGATTGTCTCGTAGTTTCATAAACAAAACAGAGACGCGTGCGCATCAGACGCCATTATGCAAATGAGGCTGTTGCCTACGCATAATAGTACCACTTGAATGGAAAACATCGCCCAACGCGCCGGTGAAACCACACCTACCTAGATCATGTTTCTATACGTGTTTGTTTAAACTAAAAGCTGGTTTCCCCGCCGCGTATATACGGAAACAAGCATCCATTCTGCATTGTTTTCTATCCTTTTGTTATGACATCTCTTTTATTCAAATAATAGGTCTCGAGGTGGATGACATCTGTGTTATGAAATTCCACACATATAGCAACTAGGAAATTTTAGACGTTTCACACCAAGGAGAAAAAAAATTTAAAGAAATAATATTTTTTCAATTGCAGAAGTTTTAATTATCGCATCGTAGTATTTATGTTTTGTATTAATATATACAAAAATATTGTTTGAATTATTCCTATTTACTTTTAGTTACAATTCAATTCTAAAAATAGTTTGTAATCGTCTTGGTGCTTGAAAAATGTTATTACTAAACAACGATTCAAGCAATTCGGTCACGTTGCAGTTGCAGTGTTACTCGCGTTTGAAGAACCACGCTCTTATCTTTTTATTAAACGTATAATAGTAGGAAAATACAGCTGGAGTCAAGTCAACAAGGCAGCTACGAGATCACTGGTTGTGTAAAAATTATACGTTTGTGAATGGCAACTATCAAAATGGCGTAAATGGAATTGGAACTCGCATTACTTAAAATAATCCCGTCTAGAATTATTCAGTTCAAAGCAAAAATGTGTAAGTATTAACCGTTGGGTCAAAAACATTTTTATTAACTTTTGTGTGTTACGTTGTATATTCTCCATAGTATTTATGTTTAGAGTAGTATTCAGTTTATACACAATAGTGGCAATTCTTTTTCATTCCCTTCATTTGCTTGATTTTTGGCATTTCGTCCACAACACCAAAAATATTAGTTAACCAATTACTTTTTTTAAATATAGCCTATAGTTAGTTTTATTTCATTGCCGTCTTTTCAAATATGTCAGAGCACTGTACTAAGAGTTTTATTTCAATTGAAAAACACTTGTCTTTCATCATTGGTACTCCGGACACCCACACACACTGCCATAGTTTCACCACGATCACGATCGAGAAATATGCAAGTATATGAATGCAATTCTAGATACATAAAAATACTCGATATCAACTTGCGTCAATAAAAGAGATAAGATTTCATATTCTATCGATAAAATTGTTGCAATCTTTGTCACTAAAATGTACCGTCTATATTGGTATATTGGTCAACTTTACATATTTTCCGAATATCGACCAAACCGCCATTGCGTGCCAGCCTTTAACTAGATTAAACAGTTTTATAGTATCAACGTTGAGTGACGCCGTAATCGTACATTCGTGTTTACTGCTGATCATAGAAACTAGCTATTTTAAAATAGAGTTTAATAGCAAACACTTTTTTAAAATTTGATAATAAAATTATATACTTCGTATATTTACATTTACGACACATGTGCCAAAAAATTAAAACGGGAAAACTTTTATACCTTTTAACCCGAAAGTAAATTGTTCCCGAGGGATAGAAAATTTTACCTTAGTTTACAATATCGGTTGCCATGGTAATGTTATATTTTTTGGAAATAACAAGTGTTTGATACATTCTACCTATAATTCGATGTTATTATACGTGTAATCATATTGCAAATAAATATTAAAACAAGAAACGAACGCGTGCGAAGCCGCAGGCAGCAGCTAGTTTATGATAGAGTATTAATCATACACTCTCTACACAAAACTTAGAATATATAGTCAGTAATATAATTTGTGCAGTGGAATCTGATTTTTTACGACATTAAATCTTCATTGGCAACGGGATTATTATAACACATGTTACCTGATGTTACCGGTAATACCGTATTTTTTTTATTTAGGTATCTGCAGAAAATTATTGCACGTAATTGTTAATTAATAATAGAAATAATGTTTCACTTTATTAATAATGAGTTGTTTATGGTCCTATGTTGCAATTTATGAACACAGTGGTTGCTTGGTTAACAAATAAATAAAACCAATTAACGTTACCTGTACGTATTTTAAATAATAATTACAAGTAACGTTACCTGTGGGGATTATAAATGAAAAATGTACCTGTAGATATTTGTGCCGCTTCTGGTCTCGGTAAAGGCGCTTCATGTGCTCGGCCTGGTGTCGCGCGAGTTCGCGCTCGGGCACCAGCGGCAGCGGCTCGCGACGCACCGGGCATCGGTAATGGATGTTCACGTCGCCCTCGACGTACCGCCGCGACGGAGATTCTGCACACAATGCTGTTTACTTACGCACACGCATAGCTCAAACAATCCTAATACAAATGCTCAATTATTATTATAAACATTTGTATTGATTATGATATTTTGCGTGAATTGAATAATAGATCAATTCAGATGTCAGTTATTCGGATTAGAGGAATTTATACGTACATCTGTGTGTTATACAGGCTGTTGTGTTTTATAATCAAGGTCATCTCAATAAAACCGAGGTTGTTTTACAAAACCGAAAGAAATTACGTAGTAGATTAATTATAGAAATCAATTTTGAGTCAAATACTCGAGTATAGAAAATGCTGATTTCACTTACGTTTAACTAAAAAAATATGAACAGACAATAAATTTTGTAACACTGTTGTTACATAACATTAAACATGGAAGTCTTAATATTGATGATATAGATAGGACAGACATAGGTAGAGATACAGAAGGTATAAACATAAATATCCATAAAAGTGTAAATAATTACATAGCTAAAATAAAAACACTTTCTTGACGATATATTTACATAGTATCTACCAAATATGTACATGTACATAGTACATAGTTTATGTATCAAAAATCCGTGAGGATTATGAAATAAACAATAATATAAGGGTTATATAATACGAGTATGTTTATAGCAAAACTAATTAACTTATAGCAAACAGTTACTATTGAAAACAAAAAATCAAAAGTAGCAAAAAAACTGTATACGATTCGAAGGTAGTTAAAAAAATAAAATTTTACGTAAAACGGCAAAGTGAAAGTGGTTCTGAGAGTCGAAGGCATCATGGTGACGATGGATCGATGCCGTAACATGATCATCGGCTTAAAGTTTCGGCTGTCGGTTATGTGACGGGGCGTAACACTGTACGAAGTGAATGGAACCGGTTTAAATACTATACTAAATACTATAGCTGTTTACTATGTTTATGTTAAGATACACGGTTCAGAGTAAATAAATCTAAAACTCGACTTTTTAAAGTAAACATTTTTAAAGTCGTCATAATGGAGGGTTGGAAACTTGGTAACCTTACGAATAATTGGAAATGTTCCAAACTATAAAATACTTTAATTTTTACCGTGTAAATGAAAACATGGATAAAAATATATTCAATAAATATGTTCTAATTTGAGTTCATTTATTTTTCGAAGGTATAGCAATGCATGCAATTCAGATTATGTTACGCATATCTGTCTCTGTTATCTGTTAAGAATAATAGTGCTGGAGAGCTTATGGAACTTTAAACCTTAGTATAATTAACTCATCACATGTTATTGTGATGGTGTGTGACACATTTTCTATAACTTTATTACTACTATTTGAATTCTCTCGCTCAAGACCATAGCAATAAATTGTAACTGAATAACCTATGACGACTTTATCCCTAAATGGGTATATATTTAAATCCTATGTTCATTTTTTTTTTAGGTTTCATTGCCTAGTGCCGTACACCGGGAATCGACTAGATTCAAACTTTACTTCAATATTTGTTTGGTTAAATTAATACAAATTACGCATATTGTAATCTTGTTTTTCGTTCTCTTTGCTGTTTCACACTCTATGTCGGCTGCAAAAACAATCGTTTTATTTCGTTCCGTATAAGAGGATTGTATCAATCTACTTAAACATATAGGGCTTCGCGTATTTGTACATAGTTGCGTGTTTGTTATAATTTAGCATGTTAATGTAGAAATAAAAAGTTTTTATTCAATCAAAATATTTGTTGTTAGACGATATTTTTTCAATTTTATTCATTTTTGTTGTTACAAGTTTGCAAATAATCGACTAGATATACAATGCTCAGGTGTCCTCTAATGATAATGTAAGTGCGAGTGTAGGTTTGTTTGTATATTTGTTACGCTTTTACACATTAATAACTAACCTGATCATTATTAAATTTTGCAACATTTTACGGGGTTCAAAAAAGGACCCGAAAAATAGAAGCTTTTACAGTAACTCGATTTTTTTACAAATTTCAGTTATATCTGGACGATCTTTTTATGGACTTGATAAGAGCAAAGTACACAATGAGTACGTAAGGATATGAACACAAGCAAAGACGTTGGTAAAAGCTAGTATCTACTTAAATAGAAAGTTAATAGTCGTAAAAATTCATATATAATATTATATTATGCCGATAAAGGTGCTGTAGGAAGTAATAATAAAGAATGATGATATGCTGATTTCGTCTATTCATTACTCCGTTCCGCACAACTAATTTTGAATGATGTAATACGGTAACTGCGAGTTTATAAACGCCGTATTTTACTCTAACAGTATTCTATATCTAAACGCGTAAGTTTGAGACATAGTTGATTTAGCAACCAATTTAAATAGACCTATAGTTGTATCTTGTATTGAGTAATATTGAACATTATTTTCATCATTATTTAAATACGTTATTCGAGATTCGAACCCCGTGTCCACACATCCCAGAAATTATGAATGACTACCTGCGCCCGCGACTTAGCGTGGAGTAGTGACTTTGGGCAGTATTTTTAATTTTGTAGGCCAAATTTTTTACTAATAAAATTCATACATACATTAAAATAAGCTATCCCCGGCGTGGCGCTTGGCAAGTTTCTTACTTGCGTTCATTTCATTTTCACATATTGTAATGACTCCGTAAATGTCACATCTACAGTCATTCTTCTCTGTATTTTTCAAATATTTTGTCTCTTGTCGTAATTTCATTCACAAAAACATTCATTCACATAAACCTTACATATTTCCATACAAAATTTTCATCCCTTATTTTTATTTTAAGGATATAATGTTTACAAGCTTTGAATGTCATATTTATTTGGAATCAAAAGGTTCAAAACTGACGTAACTTCCATACAAACTTTCATCCCCTATTTCAACCCTTTTTTAGAATTAAAAAGTAGTATATGACCTTTCTCAGGCTCTAAACTATTTCTGTACCACATTTAATTTAAGACAGTTTAGGCGTAAAGCGTAAGAAACAGACAGACAGAGTACATTCGCATTTATAATATTAATAATTAAGCAGGGAGGGATTCACGTTCTATACTATACTTTTTTTAAGAAACTATAGTATAGAATATGTATTTATTAATAGACAACACACATGAGCAATGACTGATCATTGGCTGAGCATCCGAAAACATTGTCATGACGGTCCAACTCGTACCGGAAACTAACTTGCTTTATTCGACATTTTAAGGACGTGTAAGTACATTCGCATTTCGTTACAGAAGAGAGATTTAACGTAGACAAGATGAAGTACATCTACATAAGTATTGTCTATAGTTTTTGCAACAATAAAATAAACGACAAAATTAAATTAACGGTATTTCAGAATTTTGGCGTTGTTATGAATATGTGAAAATGTGTCTTGTTTACTGTGTCGGATATTGTTAATATAATGTACAACATACATACAAGAAATTGTAATAATACCTCAATAAAATTAAATGTATGATCCGTAAACAAGACACGTCAGACCTAAAAAACCGCAATATCGGCACAGTTGACAGCCGGGCCGCGAAGGCTTTACGAAAACGAAAGCCCTTTTTAGCATTTTGTTGGTTGTCCAACTTTCACAACAAATAGGCATTCTCGGCACGCTTCACGCAATGCTACTCTATGCTGAGCATACCATAGATACCTACTTAGCTCTCCTCGTCTTCTCAATCAATCTAAAATATACCTTGGGCAAAGATCTTTAATTCTACATTCGAGCAACAACTTTTTGTTGTTTTTAACTTGAATTTATACGCTTATACAAAATTGAATTATGTATTGAAGTTTTTATGTGAAATTGAAAGTGACAATAATCGTACGTTTCTTTAATTTAATTAAAACAAGTTTTCTTTCTAGTTTTGATTTAAATATGATAATTTGAAAGTCGGAAACACGTACAATTAGTTTAAACGCTTAATAATTAGCTATTTAATTAGAAAATAATTAATGAAAATAACATTAAATTAATATCCCACATGGTCGGTCGTTTTCTTACAATAAACCATCCACCACACCACAATTCCAGGGTTTGAAACCTAAAGTGAGTATTATCACTTGCATTACAGAAACAAACTTTTTACTTAAAATAAAGGTATATCAAATGGTAACAAATGTAAAAAAAAAGTCATAGCAATGATTTCTTTACAATTACACGATGTTATTTTTTATTTTTAATAAATAAAAGTATTCAAAACAAACTGTCATGTGGATGTATATGTATATATTTGCCCATTTACATATTTTAATGTATAGTAATAAAATTAATAAAAGTATTTTACTAACAAATTCGAAGGCTGAAAATATATTGATTTATTATGATATTGATATTGATTATTTTGTTTGTAAACACACAAATAAAATACGAATGGGAAACGCGCAAAAAATTATGCAAAAAACAACTAACCGTAAGTAGTCATTTTTTTTATTTGCTTCAATATACCCATTTCACGTTAGACATTCAAGGAAATTTATTTCGAGGAACTGATTAAGAAATAACATTAAAATGTACAAATAAATAAACACTGCACTGCGTAATGGCGAGTTGCGCCTTGCCGCGCGACCGCTAGGTCTGTCACTTGACGTCTGCAAGCAACAGTTGCACTTTCTTTGACTCGACTCGTTTGACTCCCGCTCAAATTTACGTATATGAACAAAGTTAATTTTGAATTATAATAGTCATTTACATATATGTAATAATTAATGTGTATACACATTAATTATTAGACTTGAAATACAATACAACAACAAAACATTATACAAATATTCTCACTGATAAAACATATAATTAATAAAAAAATACTTTATGATTTTTTCAGAAACTTAATTTAAAAATTGAAACTTACTGTAAGGTAGAGGCGCATAAACGTCTGGATAAATATTTGCTCTGTTAACCCATTCTGTGACATCATGGATTGTATGACGTTTCGTGTCGTCATTTCCACCGTTTAGTCTGTTTCTAAATTGAACCTCGCCGTTATTGTTGTTATATTCCTTTGCTTTAGTTATTGTTCTTAAGTCTTCGAGAGAAGCTGAATGGCTTTCCGACTGTGTTAATCCTTGATTTTCGTTACACGGAATAATTGTCTCATCGTCAGGTTGTTCGATAATTTGATTATCTAGAACTGTTGTTGGTTTATTGGTTGAGTTTTCGTATAATTTTTTGAATTTATAATCATCAGTTAAATGTTCGGTATGTTTTATTTCACACGTGACCGGCATTTCACATATCGTTTGTACCTTAATAATGTTAAACACCACATCAGCATCCGGCAGTGGTGTTGATACTATACGTTTATTAGTAGAATCAGTACTTTTTCCACTGTCAGAATCACATTTTAGAACGGAATCGTTTGGGCTGGTCTCTTTTGAGAAGTATGCAGAATCGTCGTTTGGCTCTTCACTGTCATCATAGAGCAAATTTTTTTTCACATACTTGTTTAAAGCCAGTAAAGATTTTGATAGAGATCCAGATATAGGCACGTCACTAAAAAATCCGTCATCGTCGTAATTAGTATGAGAACTGTTTTCGTTATCGTTGTTTCCGTTATCACTTCTACACATTTCGTTCATTTTGAAATAATTTATTTTATAAACTAGATTGCCATGAACGGAATACACTTCACGACGGTCCGCGTAAAACTGATACCACGATAAGCTTGATATTTGTTATCGCTAAACACTTAAGATAAAACTTGTAAATATCAATGGTTTCTTTGTAACAAAATAAACGCGACAACAAACCGCTCGTGAACAGGAAGCCCGACGAACTATTTACGAACAAAAAAACTGAGTGAACAGGTTTTAGTCGAGGTAATCTCGATGACGCAAATATATTGCTGAGAGCAAATTATCGCGAACTGATAATAGCACGACATATTCGTATGTTAAATATTTGAGACTACACGTGCTAACTACGGTACGGTCAGACGAGTAACTTTTTGGTTACTTGATGGTGGAAGTCTCAAACAAAGGCTATTGTTTTCTTTTTCGCACAGGCTGTTAAGTTATATCTACAGCGGTGGGATTTAAGTTACTTTATGAGGGAAAGTGGAACTTCGTCGAGATACTTAAAATATAGTTTTAAGTAATTTTGATCGGGTGCTTATGTAGTGACTAGTGAAAATGTTTGCAGCAACAACTGTTTTAGTTATGGATAAGAAAAGGGTAGAGAACATTCACTATGAAGAGAAAAAGTTATAGAAATGTATACCAATAGCATAGTACTTGCCTGTATCTGAATAGCTCCCATGTGGTATCCTCCGAGGCGGCTCTGGGGCTGATTCGTTCTCTAATAGGATTAACAAAAAAGGGTAAAGAGTACAAATAAAAATAAATTAAGAAAATTATCAATGAAATTATAGTTAAAACGTTTAAAAAACTGGTAGTAACAAAAGAAAAGCAAACGTTTACCTATATTTTTGTTCTGATGAGTTGAAAGAAGTAGTTAAAATTATTGACAAATGAATAATGAAACTCCAAATTTAAACAAACAAAATATCAAAGTAATAAAGGTAAAGTTCAGTTAATAACCTTGAAATGTAACGTTGTGGCGTGATGTGGTGACAAAGGGCGCGAGCCGGTGGGGCCATGCCGCAGGCGGTGGGCGCGGCGGCGCTCGCGGGGGCTCATATCTACTGACCGGACGATGTACAGAAGGGTCAAACTCTTGGTTAGCTAATAATTCGCTTTTTAAAATGGAGTTAAGTTTCACTGGCTCCTTAGATACTGCTACTTTCGTTTCCTTTTTAATTGGTGATTTCCTTCCTTTTATAAGTGTGTCAGGGTTTTGTATAGACCTGTTGTTATCGCTGGGCTTTGGGTAGCGGTGCGCGATCCACGAGCCCGCTAAATAAGGTGCCATATCATGGAGCTCGCGAACGTCAGGAGCCGATGAATATATGGGACCCAGAAGTGACATCGCTTCGAAACGCCTTCTTATTCGTTCCACTTCGCCCGAACGACATTCTGAAGCTTCCTCAGCAGATCTAGATCGAGGTGAAGTACGTTTACGCAACGCTGCTAACTTCGAAATAATATCAATGTGGGGCATAAAGCGGTTTTTTGGGCGGAGCGGAACTCGCGCCACTGGCAGTATGGCTCTACATCTTTCTCGGTGAGATGAGATTTTTTCTTCAGTTGACCAGTTACTATTGAGAACATTTCGCGCGATTTCGGGATCGCTCCGATGTCGGCGGAGCACAGCGCCGGCTGCCGAGGGCGAATCGAAACGACGAGCGATGCGGCGCACCTCCCCCGCGCGCGCCAGCTTTATATAAGCCCGCCAGTACCGCTCCGGATCGGGCGATGGAGTCCGACTGCGCCACATGGCCTCGTCGCTGGAATACCGTAGCGTGTCAGGTGTATGTCGATCGCTAATGCATACTTCTGAATATGGCGAGGGCGATCTCGAATATAGGTCGGGTTTGGAAGGTAACGACATAAATTTATTTTTTTCGCTCTCGCCAAAGAGTTCCTTAATATTAGTGCATGATTGCGATTGAGATAGAAGTTTTTGGTCCGGCTCATTAACGTGACGAAAAATATTAGGTTTTTGTGGAGTTTTATTTTCCTCAGAGCTGTCTCTCGAGGGGTATATATTACTTGGTTGTTTCGTTACATTGGTCACAGATTCAAAGTATTCCACTTTTTTTAAAACTTCCTTACTAGGTCCCTTAAAAATTACAGTTTTGTTCGAAGTGTCTGAACTACCAGTTTCTGTCTCACTAGTTGAAGAATATGTTGTTTCTATGTTATCGATTGGGTATACTATGTGTCTTTTTTCTTCAATGTATTTACCCCTCAAATTGGATAAATTAGTTTCTAAATAAGGTTTTGATTTTGGTCCAATTTTATTGTCCGTAACACAAGTGTCATTTTCTTTATTGATATCCTGATTTCTTTCTAAGGGCTTGGCGTCTTCTGCTTTCTCATTTTTGTTAATTCTATTTAAAACTTCTTTACTTAAAGACTGTGATATTTTCTTTTTTTCAATTTCACTGAGAGTCATTTGCAATTTGTTAACATTATTTTTTATATCCTTTTCTGACGATCCTGGACAAGTTATTGCCGCTATAGAATCTGATTTGTTCAGATCGTGCACTTGCCTTGAAGCAGTTGGTGATGAAATTAAAGAATTGCATCTGACATGTAACGTTGGCTTATTTAATTTTTTTGTGTCTTTGACTTCAACTGTATATCTATCATGTTCTTTGTTTGATTTCGCTTCCAATTCTTTGCTATAAATTGCATTCAATTGGTTCTTTAAAGCATTTACTTGATCCATCGATAAACTACTCCATAAGTGATTTTTAAGGCCTAATTTTTTTTGAAGTTCACAAAATGAAGTATCTTGGCTGATAGTTATTGTCGGTTTGGTTGTTATAAGTGGTTTTTTGTTATCAGTTTCACTTTTTTTATTTATATTAAATGCTGTTTCCGCTACACTTTTTCCTCTCCATAATGGCTTATAACGGTCTTGAAACTGATTTGATTCTAATGGTTCTGGGTCGGGTTTCTGTTGAAACTCTTCTTTCAGATCTTCCACTGATTTTTCCTTTACTCTCAGCCCTCTCTCTTTACCAGAGTTCCACCGATAATCATTTAAATCCTTAGGGTAAAATAGAATATTGTTTTCGTTTTGTGCTAATTTTAACTTATGATAAATATTGTTCAATTCCTCTTCTGCTCTTTCTATTGCTCTTATTTTTTTCCAACGGTCAAAGTCTATAATTTCTTCGTCCTTTTTTCTATGTCGTAAGTCACTAGTCGACGTTGCCTTTTCAAGTTCAGCAATCCTTTCTAAATAAGCATAATACCTGTTAAGTTCTCGAAATCTTTCCGTTCTAGGTTTAGAATTTTGAATATCTTGAATATATTCATCGTAATCAGGATCATTGGCATATAAATTTGTATCACTTTTTGCTCTCAATGTATCATTTTTATGACATTTATTGATTTCTAAATTATCAGCACTTTTTGTTCTTATTTCTTTTTTACATGATTCGCTAACTTGCCTGCTTTGTATTCGAGCATTATGTATTCGGCGATATGATGGGGACCTAAATGGCACCGGGGAGGTCGATTGACTTCTACTCTTAGAAGTTGTGCTTTTTAAAACTTTTGGCGATACTGGCCTTGATGTTTGTGAAAAGAAAATAGTATTAGGGATGTTTTCAATTTTAGTATGAATTGATTTTACTGGTTTTTGTACATGTTTGGAAGTCACGTAATTTATTATTGATGTATCTGGACCTTCAGATGAAAAATTTACGTGTCTTGGTGTTTTATATATGCTGCAAGAAGAGGTTGGTCTTGATTGTAAATAAAGAATTTTCGAAGGAGAGACAGATTTTCTTTCTATTTCTGTTTTTTTGTAAAATACGATATTAGGAGATACAGGCCTCGATGTTTGAGAAAAGTATATTTTATTATTTGGTGGCTCGCTTTTACTACGAATTGTCGATAAGGAGGATATTGATCCGAATCCATCAGACTTTGACAAGCTTTGGAATTTTCGTATTTCTCCATCCATTTTGCCAGGCCATGATATTGATCGAGCATTACAGATACGCGTAGGACTAGAATTTTTATCCCATACCTTAAAACGAGAAAGAGAAACTGGTTTTCTATGTATTAAGTATGAATTAAAATTATTTGATGTGTTATGAGTTGTATGCGGAAGAGATTGAAAAAGTTTAGCTTTTTGTTGAACTGAATTCATTGCAGTTTGTTCTGCTACAAAATTTACGGGAGCTGATGCTGTTCCTAAAAACAGATGTCGAAAAAACGAATCTGAAAGAACAGATTCGCGTGTTTCTTTTAGATCCTTGGCGTTTATTTGTTTATAGGTTTTGTCTTTTGACGAACAGTAATCAAGAGGCTCTAAGGCTAAAATATTGTTAGATAGATTTTTTGCTTCTAAATCGGCAACTGAGGACATATCGCTTTTGTTTGATTTTATAGTTGTTGCTTTCTTTAAAATAAAACCTTTTGATTTTTTATTGCCTGTTTCATGGCAAGGTACACTTCTTGGTCTTAGAACAATACTTTCTAATGATTTTTTCTTTTTAAGATTTGTCACAACGGCTGTTCTTATGTTGTTTTGTTTTTTCGTGTTAGATGGAATATTTGAAGTAGACTTTGAAATGTTTGCCGTTGCTTGAAAAGTTCCCGGCCTAGAAGATCTGTTCGATGCACTTTTATGATTTAATGGAGAGTTTGGTTTAGGTAATACATTTGAATTTTTAAGTTTTTGTATTTTTTCCGAAGTGCGGACCATATCCCTGCTTTTGTGGGTGACATTCCTAGGCAATGTTTTAGAGTCTACGCATGATGACGCTTTGTTTGGACTCGGCCTATTAGTAGTTGTCATAGGGATTTTATTAATTGATCTTTCTTTGTGCTTTGCTACATCTATTCGTTCATTTCTTTTTTGCGAGCTCCATAGTTTATCCAAAGTTGTAACTTTGTCTAATATATTAGAAATAGGTGTTTTACGTCCAGCCCCATTTTCTATTATAACAGAAGAATGCAATTCCCTAGCTTTATTTCGAGTAGAATACTCTGTAGGTTGAAGGGTTCTCCTAGGCGAACTAAAACTGCTCGTTCCTCTCTCAACGACATTCTTTCTAGCTATAGATGTTGATGAATTTATAATAGAGCTTTTTCTATTAACCGATGGAGGCGCAGACGTAGATAATTCTCGGCATTTAGGTAATTTACTCTTAATTTGCATTTCGGAATCTTTTTTAATAATGACATGTGTATTTTGTCTATTTAATTTATCACTTATTTTGTTTTTAAGAAAATTGACATTTGAATCTTCTGTTGTTGTTCTTATAGGTGATATCGAAGAATGTCTCGACGAAGTTACAAATTTTAGAGTCTTGCTATTTTTTGATGATATTCTTCTCGGCGGCGCTGGAGGGAAATCTCTTGTTAAATCTGGTCTATCTAATTTAAAACTCTTACTCTTAAAACTCTTTGAAGTATCGCTTAATTCGGTTGATTGTATGTTTGCTAAAGGATAGCAGACGATTTCATGTAGTTGTGGAGTTTTTTTGTGAACTCGAATCTTCGTTAGAGTGGAGGAGATCGGTATATATTCAATTTCTGACTCATCTGTGAAATTTCAATCGACGTTTTACAAATCTATCTGTCGTAGTTTTTATTACGTTAGCCGTGAGTAACACGTGCCTCTCGTGCTCCTCTTACCTTTAACGCGTGTACAAGCCTACTTTTGATTTAATTCTACATACGTGCTATATTTTGACAAAGAGTGATCATTAAATTATATATTGTGTGTTTAATTTTGGAGTTTATTATTTTCATGCAATATATTATATATTATACAACGATACCTTTTCACGATGTCAGTTGCAGTTCCAGCACCTTGTTAGTATTTCTTTGTTATGTGTATTCATGCAAAAAATATTAATGTCAACTTACCGCGTGTGATTTATAGTATAAACTATATTTCTTGTTTTAAGAGGCGACAGAACGCGACCTTGCTGAATAATTGTCCACATGACAGTAGCCATGTGATGACATAGAAAATGCATTGGCCTTGACGAATATTTATTTTAAAATTGCCTACATATAGTTGAATTTTGTTGGAACTAGCGTCCAGTGAGTTGTTTCCTCATACAAGTTATTTTTTTTTAATAACACTTCAATTTGTTTTATTTACCGACACCAAAAAGTAATAACGTAAAAACCATGCTCAGGTTATGGTTAACTTAGTTTTAACCTAGGTTAAATTAGAGCTAAAACGCAATATTATTTAAGCTATATACTTTGGTTAAATTTTTATATAAAATAAATGAAATACATGACTTAAAATATTTTCTTTATAAAACATAAAATTATATGGTCCTAAACATGCTAATTTTTATTAAAAAAATTCATATTGACAATTTAGATGAAGAATGATTATTAAATTTACAGAAATAAATTATTGAAAAACGATCGTCTTTTTTTTGAAAGAAGAAATATTTTTGTTTTATGACAATATTTACCTTGTCTAGGTGGCGCTGGGGAGCGGAACCCTCTGAGAGGTGGTTCCCCCCCGGCCTGCAAGTCCTTGTACGCGGCTCGCCTTTCTGCTGGTGATAGTGGAGCATCGGTCTCTTCCCGTCGTCGGAAAATTAGAGTTGAATCCGATTCATACCCGGATTCCTTTAAAGCCCTAAAATACACATTTCATGCGAGTCTTATCATGGCTTTTGTATGTCATAGGAACTAAATCAAAATTTTGAAGCTGGTATATGTACAATTATGGACCAGTCATTTGCATTTAAAAGCTACCAAAACTTATAGTAGGGATTGTGGTGAAAGATTATTATGTATTTATAAAATTTTTATAATAGTGAATAAGACGTATATTCTAATTAGGGTATTTTAACAGTGAGGAAGTACAAAATCGTGTTTGCATCATCGGTGGAGGACTTACAACTTATGCTGAATGTAGTGAATGATTCATTAGAAGGTAAAGGTATGAAGATAGGTAAGATGAAAGTAATGGTGTTTGAAAGAGAACAAAGCAAGACAGTGGCAGAGCCAGCAACAATAACATCTGTTGCACGAATAGGCCGGCTCGACCGGTGAAATACCATGACCTCACAGAAAACAGGCGTGAAATAGAAGTACTCTGCGTTTCGTCTGATGAGTGAGATGCCGGTGGCCTAATTTCAGTCCTCTTCCCCTTCCCACCGTTTCCTCATAAGTATAGGATGGGAACGGGAAGAGGATTGGACGAGGAGGGAAAAGAAAATATCTTTTATCCTGCCTCCTCCTCCTCCTCCGTCCATTAAAGGTAGGCAACGCATCTGCAACACATTTGCTTGTTGCGGATGTATATGGGTAGCGCTCACTTGACATCAGGTGATCCGCCTGCTCGTTTGCCACCTTCTACCGTAAAAAAAAGACAGTAATTGAAATAAGTATTAACTGTAAAGAAGTGGAACGGGTAAGATAGTAGGCATGTAAAAGATTTTGAATGATATGTGAATGCGGAAAATAAAATGAATGGGACTATAAGTACAGTAGTGAGGAGTCCGAATGTGTCTATGAAGGCTCGTCTAGAAATACACAGTGCTGTACTAGTCCCTACTTTAATGTATGGAAGTGAGAGCCGGGTTTGGCAGGAAAAGCATGTTAGCAGGTCACGCCGTTGAGATGCGATCGTTAAGAAGTATGTTAGGAGTGACTTTAAATGATAAGATTCAAAATAGCAGTATAAAAGTGTGGCTTAAAAGTGGATTTTGTGACTAGGATTGAAAAAAAGGTATGCTTCGGTGGTTCGGGCATATTGAAAGATTGAATGCAGAGAGAATAATGAAACAAATTTACGTTGTAAAAGTGAGTGGCAGTGTTGGTAGGGAACGCCCTAGAACTTATATCGATCAGATTAGTGGCTTACTAAAAAAGGGCGATATAAGAATCACATGCGTGCGTAGATGTGTGGATGTAGAAGGAGCGAAAGAGATGTGCCAGAATCGCGCCAAACTGCCTACCTGATCTCTGCCTACCTCTCTGGATTACGGGCTTGAGCGCATATTTGATTTCATTTTAGGCTCTAAAAACGGCTTGAAACTAATTATTCTAATTCTTGAGTTTATATTTTAGCATTTATTTAGTAGTAGATAGAGTAGTGATTTTGTTTGTACTTACCTAGCCATGTTAGATTTTGATAGGATCGTTGATGTAACGTCCTTCTTTTCTCTTGGCGATGATTGCGGCAGAGACGTGGTACTTGAAATATTTTGCTGCAAAAGTATTTTCAATAAATGCACTTTTATAAAATCTAATTTACTTATTGCAAAGTGCACTGCAGAAAACACTGTGTATAATTAATGATTTACAATTAACTGTAACGTCATGCTGTATAATAACTACATATTATTTATGAGAAAAGAGAAATTGAACTAGGAATTTAAGATTGTATTGACATGATCCTTTAAATTTAGTCTCATATAAATCAAGGTTCCAAATTAGCTCAACCAAAGCTTTGAACTATACTAATGATATCTTTTACAATATTTATCAAGTCGAAAAAATCTTACTTTTTACTTAACTACAATATTACATTTATTGAGAAGTTATGTTTATTTTATTACGGCTATTGAACAGAAAGAACATAATTACTAGTATTAAACACAAAAACATTTAAAGCATTTATCTACTGAAACGTCAATTTTTAGCACAAAAAGCGTTTAACACATTTACATCAATATTGTAACAAACATTTTAGCATATAATAAAACATATTGCAAAAGGAAATCAATGCGACAACATTATTTAGACCGGTATTTCATTTATATGCTACTATTTAACAGATATTTAAAACCTGCACTTTTTTACCTTACATTGTATAAAAACTTATTTCTTGTATAAACATTAATTGTGATGCTTTGATGAATTGCACAGTATTTCACTAATACTTTAAACTCCTTTTAAAAATGCTATTAATCCATATTAAAAAAAGAATATTTATTTTTTTTTTTTTTTTTTTTT
>JWHW01037180.1:179034-191341 GCA_000931545.1 Papilio glaucus | reverse complement strand
GTCATTTTTGTTTGATTGTTTTAACACCTTTGTCTCTTGACTTTCATGTAATAGTCTACTAGCAATAATAATGCGCTAAGCAATACGTTTGAAAGTTTGGACAGTGTAACTTTAATAAGTGAGATGCTCATCGGAATACAAAAGCACTATAAACTACGGCAGCAAGTTTTTATCGTAACCGAATTTGGGTCGCAATTCGATTGTAGGTGAGTTAGCTCTCTTTTTATACTTATATATTTCTCTTGACCTATTTATTATGTGAAAAAGCTTTGCGTATTTTATGCATATTCGGAACTTTTGTTTATTGACAGAAAAAAGCTTTTGTGGTTAAATGAATGCTTTTGCTATTTTTATTTTGTAGGCGAAGGAGAAAACACTCAAGTGTTCCAGTGTTTTGTGGCCTAAAACAGAAGGAGCTAGTAAATCAATTACCAGAACAGTAGGTCTTTCAGAGCCTCAACATTTTCCAACACAGATTGCACAGTATTCCCGGCCGACTGCGAACGTTCCCCCAACATGTTAGTATATGTTAAAAGATTTTGTAATATGATAGTTGATAATAGAAATACTATCTATTTACGATACGATCTATTTATCTGTACTACACATAAATTCACCGTATCTTCCGTATCCATTATTACTTCTCAGAAGTAATCCCACTTCTTCCAATTCGTCTTTTGGTTATCTCGTCTACATGAAAACAAATTTAAATCAAATCAAATGCTAAAATCAAGACCTTAACCCAAAAAGTACCATACTTTCCAAAACTTCAATAGTTCGAAAACAATATAAAAGCAAATATAGTCGACGCGAGGGACTCCATCAGCAATATTTGCTCGACGTTCTCCAATCATTTTGGGAATTTTCACATAGAGTACGTACAGTATTTTACGATCGTGCAATAAATCTTCGTGAAGCGTACAATCGAAGTATGTTTACCCGGTCGTTTTGCACAAATTGGGTTAGTGGGGGCGCGCCCCGTCGGCGTAATCGCGAAGCCTATTAGGTATGTGTTGCGAATCCGGCTCGAAGGATCTTCGCATGTTTGCAGTGCTCGCAGAGCGTATTGGCGTACACACGCGTTTTAATCAGAATCCAAACGGTCCCAGCTCGTAGATATTGCGCTGCGAGTCAATAAAGATACAACACACCAACTAGTTCGTGAATAAATTAATTCGTACGTTATTACTCTCGAAATTTGCATTCCCGCGTGATGCAGCCTCATTGCGAAAACGTTCATTACCTTGTGTGTATAGGTATTTTAATATTCGATGGAGAGAGTACGATGTACTTTGTTGGTTACGTCATTTGCGGATATAATAAACAAGACATTTAATTAGTAACTTTATATTCACACTGTACAGATTTAATCGAATATGAATAATGTTGGATTAATATTGATCGACTGACATAGTTTGTAATTTTTTTTAAAGAAGTTCTAAGATATTTATGTTGTGACCATTCTTTTAATATTGTATTATTAAGGGTTTTTATACAGATCTTCTAGATTACACATATTTACGTCAAATTGCCAAAGCATATAATATGTAGAATTTTAAACACACCTAATATAACTTAGTCCCACACCATTCCTTGTTATGCCTTTAATACGTTATTTCTGTCTCTAGACTGTTATACATTTATGATGTGTCGTTTCCTCATCTATCATCATCCTCATTCAGAAATTGTTTACCAGTAAAATTAAGTATCATTTAAGGCACATATCACTCTTCTAAAGTCATTTCTACATTAGTTTTACACATACGTACGAGTACGTACATTGCACATTTTTAAACGTATTTAATAATTAACGTCACGTATGACGTAATTTCTACGAAATTAAATTTTATAGACATTGTATTTAAGAAGTATAGCATTTAGAACGTGTATTAACTAAAGGTATCATTTAACTAAGGACACATGCTGAGTTTTAACGAGTTGAAACAATTTTAGTCTCAATTAAACATCATTACGGGTAGATTGCTCTGTGCGTACGTATGCTATCGAACGCTGGGAACGACAACCGCCTATTAAGCCACCGCGAGCGCCGGTAATATACATTTTAAATTCCAGATCGCACTCCGCCGTCGGCCGGGATTAAATTGAATCGGGATAATTGGTTATTTATCTAAAAACATGGCGACGCGAGTCGACATCAAACGGGGAAACGTAAATAAATTAAAAGTGAGCCAAAGCGAATTCAATTAAGGCGCCGCCGAGGAAAATCCTCTGTTTTTTTCCACAGGCGAAAGTGAGCTCCGAGTTGTGTGTATTGTGTAAGATACAAGTTACTTTATGTTTGGTTCGTTTGCGAAGTTTATTGGATTTTAAAAGCGGCTTACTCAGGTTCTTATTAGATTAAATACTAGACAGTAAAGGTATCATCCATAGACTCTAGTATTAGCATGAAAGATACTGATGTATTTTGGTTCTTTCATTCCAAGAGATCATTCCAATTGATTGTTATACAATTATTGTATGTTAGCTTTTAGTAAGATAACCAGCGGATGTACACTGCCGTCTATTTCATTATAAATACCTATATTTATATATAAATGGTTGGAGTACCTAACTGTAATTCCTCGAATTTTTAATTCGAATCCCATCCGAGGAATTGAAATGAAAGAATGTTTTTAAAGAATGACAAATTTTAGATCGGAGTTACAACCATTTAGAGACAATACTAAAATAATTCAAAGAAATTGCATTGTGGTTGAAAATACACTTCTAAAATTATTTTCCTCCCATCTATATTAAGGAAACTCTCACGGTAAGTACGTACTTGATTTTTAAAGGTAGAAAGACGATATTTGTCGAGGTAATGTTACACTTTTTCGCATTCCTTATTCTTTTGACTACAGAATTATGTTGTCGATTGTTTTACTCTCACCTAAAACGTTTCAATAACACACAGTACCAATCTCGAAGCGTTGCAAACGACGCGGATCCATTACAAAGGCGCTTCACGTAGGATTAGATACAAATAGTCACCGTAACGGGAGCGTATTTTTCACAAACAGTACATTAAGCATTCTAATCGCGAAGTTAGGAGGCGCGCGCGCCGTCCTCCTTCACTTCCCTACCTCACGCCTCCTAATTTAATTATGAAACTCCTCCGTTTCTCATATTTTAAAACAGAAAGACGGCGTGCCCGACAAACGCACTTTAAATTATAATGTTTTGTTTCACTTAAGGTTTATATGCTTCGTTTGTTATAAATCGAGTATACAACATTAATTACAATTAATTATAATATTTACTTTAACAGTTGTCGAAGCACACAAAATCTTACTAGATCAATGTGACCCGTTGTGTCCTTCGATGTCTTATTAATTCTATTTCGTCCTTAACCTAAGCACTATCGTTTTTATAGGTTCATAAATGTGTGTTATGTTTGGTAATCCCATAATTCCTTGCGTAGTTCAATATACACAAGTCTGTGACCCGAACCTGGACTAGCGTTTGCGAAACCAAGTACTCGAACTATTATTCCACGTGGTAGCTCGTAAAATAACGGTATTTATTTATACTCCAAAAAAGGTTCCAAGAATGTACTTCTTAATTTTTTCGTTTAAAGGGGCGGTCGCTTGTTTCGTAATGAAAAATATACTCGAGTACCCTGGATTAAAAGTACGGAAATTAATTAAATACCTTGTATACCCAAGAATATTATCCAATTAGCCTTCTCGTGTAAGAATTAACCGATAATAATGGATCAATTTTGGATTTTGTTGTCATTAATGGATGAGAATAACGTCTAAAAAGGTGTAACTTTACAATCAAATATTTTTTCCTCAACGATATCTATATCCATATCCCCGGGTACATTGTATACTTTACTGCAAGACAAGCTGTCTCAGTGACAATATGGGCCTCAGGTGTCATGTTCTAGTCCACGAGTAGTATTATTATGGTATTACGCTTTCCTTTTCTAGTATCACGCAACAAATAGTTTGTTATTCCGAACACTATTTGTGTACATTCCGAAAACTGTTGCCTCATTTTACACGAATTAAATTACGTAAATGAAATCACTGAATTTAAACGATTCCACAATCACGTGACGCGCGAGACCACGTTAGCTTTAATAAAATGCGTTTTGCATTTCAATACATCGACATCAGTGGCGACCGGCCAGCTGAAATCCCTGACTTATCTTTCTATACTGATATTAAACATATAAAACATATTTCATATCATGGTTATTACGTTCCGCAAACGCAAATAAACATTCATTTATTCAAGAAATTTTATTTGAGAACGTCGTTTTCGAAGCGAGATTTAAATTAAACGCGAAAACCCGGTTTCAGTTTAAATATTCACACAGGAAATTCTTATTTTTTGGTTTTGAACTACTAATATTGAAAAATGAAGAAAGAGGAAATGACAAATTCTATTAATGATATTGATTTTCGATGAGATCGACATATTTTTTTTATAAAAGAAGGCAGCAAAGGAAGTAACGGTTTACCCGATAACAAGTAGCTACCCATAAGCATCTGCAACAAGGTAATGAGTTGCAGATGCGTTGCCTACCTTTAATGGACAGATGCCCCTCCTCTGACAAACAGAAAATAAGATATGTTATTTTCCTCTTAATTCTCCTCCCTGTCAAATCATTTTCTACTTTCCATCCTTTTTGTATATAATTTTTTTTTCTTATTTCCCCAGTCGACCCATTTGTGCAACAAATGTTGTTGTTGATGTCTCTACCCCCCTTAATAAATTTGTGGCTATGTTTGCCTTGTTTATTTAATTTCGTCAACTAGAGACAACTAAAAGGCCTTTTTACAGTTTTAGCAAAAAAAAAACAAATACAATCTATAATACCTATTGCAGAGAACATATCACTACAAAAATGTGATTCCATGAAACCATATATTTTATTCTACCTGCAACCAGATACAACTCTTTCCAACTTTTCTCGTTACAAAGTCGTTGTTTACTAGTAGACAGGACTTACGGCGCCCCTCTAAACATTTTTCTACTTTACAATAAGAGTTCTTGTACTACATTACGGAGGAATAAAGTTTCTCCTCGTCCGACATTGTAAGTTTTACGGTAAACATTATAATAATTATTTTCGTGCCCCGCAATCCCGGTAAAGACAGTAAGGCCTTTAATAAGTTATAACGCTTAGCTTAAGCTCGACCTACTGAGAGCCTGGGCTTTAATATTAAACGTTTAAATTAACTAGTTTCACTAACAGATTCACCATTGCTGACGTTTTTAGTAATCCCAATGAATATACGCTTGTGGGCGTAATATTTAGAGCTTGATTTTAATCTCGACAACCATAAACTGAACGTAAAACCAGAGCTTATGTGGAACAATGTATTTATTTGAATTTGCAACAAAATCGCCTGCACGTTTAAACACTACGTTTAAACGTGCATAGAAATAATTAAAGTTGTATGTTACCGCAATAACCTAATATATCGCATAAAATGGGAGGGAATACGACCGATAGATGTCAGGAGACAATTGGAAAAGGATTATGCCCAGCTGTGTGTCTTTTACGTCCTCTTCGTGTACCTCAATTGATTTTTAAATGACAAGAAATTACTTGTGGCAACTTTTTGCAACGACGTTATGATTAAATTTTCAAATTAGAAGCAATTGTTTCCTCTACAGTTTTAACATATTTATACTATCACATTTAGGAATTCTCTATATCAGTAATCAAATGTAAAAGTTAACTGAATATTGTAATAATACTATATAATTTTCTGGGCTATAACTTTATAATTTCAAGTTTAATATCTTAAATATTATGAACCTGAACAATGACAAATTACCGTCAAAAAGCCTCTCCGTCAACGTAAGTTGCCGACTTTAATATAAAAGCTACGAGACCGTAGTTGAAATTCTCCTTTAAGTTCACAGTATTAAAATTAATACCCATTTATTAATTGTTAGACCACATAAAGACTAGACGAGTTCTGTTATAATAAAACTGAATGTGTACAGTTCATCAAACAGGACTAAACATGTACGTGAAAAATTACTCGAAGTATTAAATACAGAACATATGTACTTATACGTGGGAGAGAAAATGAAACGCGAAAACTGTGAGTGGCGCGTGGGTACGAAATCCAGCGGGATAGTACTTTAGAATTTGAAAAAAAGAAACAATTAGCTAAAACGCGTTTCGAGTAAAGTACTAGAAACGTTGGGCATATAATAATTTTATAAACTCGAGAAAAAAATGTAAAATTAGTTTAATTTCAACTTGCTTCCCTGACACATGAATGTCGAAAGATACGGTCGGTAAAAATAGAAGTAGCCATGTACATACTTACAAAACTGTAACTGTAGGTTAGATTACATA
Source organism: Papilio glaucus (assembly GCA_000931545.1). Classification (NCBI taxonomy): domain Eukaryota; kingdom Metazoa; phylum Arthropoda; class Insecta; order Lepidoptera; family Papilionidae; genus Papilio; species Papilio glaucus. The sequence continues at coordinate 185,010 of JWHW01037180.1, read as the reverse complement.
ATTATAAGTTTATTACATAATTATAAAATAGTAGCCTTGTTTTATATTTAATAATTTTAAGTTGAGCTTTTAATTTCAAAGTAACAAAATTATTATAACATGTTTGAATTCAAAATTCCCATATTAAATTGGCTAGGACATGTTTCCCGTGCGATACCGGAGGCCTCTCATTTTCCCTATATCAGATTCATTCGATACCAATCTAGTTATGGAGCGAACTCGCCGCGATATTAAAATCCAATATTGTAAAGCCCCTGTACTAATTATATCATATATTCCACATCATAACATTCAATTTTGCACTGTACTTATATTGCAAATATTTAAAATTACTTTAACTTCAAAAGATATATGATCGGAGTGCAGTTATTATTGTTAGCCGGTATGAAGAGTTTATTACGCTACGCCCTTGTGGAATAGTGATTAGGCAGCATTTTAAATTGCGTTCATTTCAATTTCACATTTTGTCATAACTCCGTTTACTTACCTACCTTCTTCTATGTATTTGTCTATTACTTTGTCTCTTTTCGCAAATTTATGACCTTACAAACTTCCATACTAACTTTCTTCCCCTATTTACAAACTTTGAATGTCACATCTAATCAAAAGCCTAAAAATAAGTGTACATGATGTGTCTAATCTATAGACTTTGAGCGTACGATTCTCAAACTTCCTTTAATTTACAATAATGATAAAAAAAAACTTTTATCGTTTTTACTTACATTCCAATATAAAACAACAACAAAAAAGATTTTAAGAAAACAACCTATGATTTATTTTTATATTTTATAGACGCAAATGTCGCTTTTACAAAAAGACATTTCTGCTTATCTTCAGTCCTCCGTGAAGCGGTAACGAAGTGAAGTGAGCTTGGTGTTAAGCCTGCATGAAATAAAAAAAACAGAATATTCCTCCTTCAAAGTACGCTCATCAGCTTCGCTGCTTCAAGTCATCTGTGCATAACAAACTTCGGCGTTGCTCTCGCCATGTTTATACGTATAAAGAAAATCTGGTAAGAAGCGAAATAAGAGAGAACTTTAAATTAAAAATACAAGAAAGTACTGATTTGAAATGTTTTTTTAATCCATTATTTTATCTGAATGATACAAATATAGTTGCAAAAAAATTGTTCAAATAACGTATTTCCATATTAAATTGCCTCGGCAAATATCTCTCACTTCTCTGATATCTTTACATCTATACACTCATATTAAAAGCTCCTTAAGTAATTATTTCACCAATGCATTCGATAAAGCCGATAATAATAATACTTTTATTGCTTTATCAAAAAGATAGAGTGACATTTCCTATGAATAATCGAAAGTTTTAAGAATATTGTTCCACTGATTTTATACAAGGCGTATTCGTGTAGCCAGTTTAACATTAAGTATGTTGTACTTACGACCTAAGGTTTACAGACTTTTAAAACTTTTCATAATATATTTTTACTTGCTTGTTTAAAAGTTCTTTAATAAGCATTATCTTTTATATATTTTTCTGTTAACGAGTGTAGTCTCGTATTTTTCATAACTCTGTAATCATGGAAAAACAAACAAAGTTTGTAAATTGCGTACTCTTATGAGCTTAATTTAGAAATCTTTTTTAGGATATACATATATTCTCTTATATGTACAAGAAAACAAAAAGTGAACAAAACATAGATATAAAGCGTTGCTCAATAGTAATTATTTACTATATTACTAATAAATTAGTGTTCATGTAAACAATGTGATAAGTTCTAATATTCGTTATCAGTTGGCTTAGTGGATAGATATTCAAATATTTTAAACTGATTTATAAAGTACTAGACATTCGCCCTTGTTTTACATGGGGAGAAGTGTATATCATTGTCGTAATGTAGAGCCAGTCTATGTAGGCTTCTTCATCAATGATCTTCATATTTCAGCCAATTTGTATAAATACTTAATGAATTACACACCTAAGCGTTCTTTAGGAAACACCTGTCTATTACTGAAAACTGTACGAAAATCCGTTTGTTGGTTTTCGTACATAACGACTTTGTTTTATAATATGTAATGATAGCTACATATAAGATATAAATCATATAACTATTCAATTATGTGTATAAATACATCATAAATTTTGTGTTTGCGAATGTACAAATTGCAATAAAAATATATTCTGGCTAACAATTTTGCCGGAAGCATTCCTTTTAAGCTTATTAATGTTAAAGTGGTCTGTTAAAATCTAAATGAAAAGTGTTACACTCGCAGATAATGCTGGAATCTCTTCAAACGGCGGATGACACTCAGCTCTCGTTTAATTTTTACTTCGCTGTAAATTGTAATCCATTTTATGAAGCAGAACGAAATCGAGGTATACACAGATAATAATTTGCGGCAAATTTCTTTAATTCATAGAAAACATAATTAAGGCAAACCTTATATAGGAATAAACTTAATTTATATAGGAATCTGTGAATCAATTTTGTTATAATTTTACTAGGATTTTTAAGTTGTATAAAAATTACCTTACCATCAGTCTTTGGCAGTCTATCGCTTAACCGTTTATGGACACTGAAGTAAGCTTTATAAAAAACCTGTCCCAACTCCTATGTCTCCTAGATTATTGCGACAAGAGCGAGTTTTATGCGGATTGTATTCGCTGACGAATCATAATTAGTTGTATTAAAATTTCACAATTGTTATTTTATTTGCATTCAGTAACTATTGTATAGTGACATGCTCATCCCTTCATCATATTAAAGAGGCTCGATGACAAACAAATAGTGATTACTTTCCGCATTGAAACAGATGTAAAGTTGTCATTAACTTCATTATATGTATATTAGCATTATCTATACAGATAAATAAAATTGAAGTGTCTGCATGTAATATCAAAATTAAAATACCATACTCAATACACATGATGTATATACGGTACTTATAACAAAAATACAATTTTTAAAATTTTTATCTGTCTGTCTGTCTGTCCGGTTATCATTAATAATTTAGCGTGTCATTTCTGGACAGATTATAAGCTGTCAAAGTCAATGCGTCAACTGTTCATTTGCATTCATCATTCAGTTATAGTTTAGCTTGAATAGGAGATAATTATATATGAGGTTTGTTAGGTCGGATATGATAGATATTTATAAATATTATATTAGGAAATAAAAATAATATCATAAAAACACGTCAAATTGTCAATGGCTAGAGAGATTATAAACTAACTATGTTTACAATCTGACGGTGACATGGAACTATATATTATATTGTCGCACAAACGAAACTAAAAAGATGTACCGATCGATACATGTTGAAAGTAATTCTGTGCACGTTCTTAAAAACTCAAAACAGGTGGCAATGCACGACAATAGTTCAAAAATAAATAAATAAGTTGCTGACGCGTGTTGCATGTTGCACATGTTGTTCACACGTGCCTGTAAGGCCGGAGCGGCACTGGTATTGCGACTGCGACGTGGCGGCGATTTCGTGAAGACAATCTCATATAAACATATGTCAGTGGCCGTACTGCAGTAACGACAAGCGAAATTTATTTGTTCATATTGCAAAGAACATTTCAAGTTCTACAAGTAATGAGGGTGTCCGCATTAAATAAAAATATTCAGCGACTCGCGACGACACTTGAATTTCGTACAAGCAGCGATGCGACGGCGATTTGTCACGATATGCAACAAAATATGCGGTGATGTACCTGAACGGCCGCACTGTCTCGCGTCGTTCGTTCGAAACAGCGCGACACATTCGAGCGAAGGGTTGCGGAGACACCGCACGACGTAAACAGAATAGTTTGATTTTGTCGTTCAACGATACGAGTGTTTTCTGACAGTGTTTGTTGAGAATATCGAAGAATTCCTATGTGCTCTTCAAGCTAGGCAGTCTATTGGAATGTCAAAACATCCATGGATAATGAAATTCTCTTTATTGATTTTGATCTTGAATTAATTAATGTACCCAATCATTTTTTTTAATTTAAGATAGGAATTTTCAAAGAGAAACACATTACATGGGTGAAATAGATCCATAGCGTAACATACGTGGGCCTCTTTCAAAGACACATACGAGACTATTCGATGCATGAGGCGTCTGTGCGGCCGCCACTGATCGCCTAACGTGCCCGGTGCGATGCGGCCACGTATTTTTCGCGTAGCCACCACATCGCTGTCGCGGTGCCAGTGCAGCCACGGCCCAAGAATGTCTAACAAATATCGTCTAGCGCGGCTAAAGAAGTTCTCATTTCAAAAAGTCTTATTATTTGTTTAAAGAGTCAAAAATCAAAAACTTTGGTTTTGACCTAGACTTTAATTTCAGAACGCATAATTTCGTAATAAATAATATTTTATTATATATGACGTAATAAATTGAGACCTTTTGTACGGTTGAATATTCTCAAATTTAGATCAAGTTTAATGAGATCGTAAATAATGAACCATAAATGAACGCAGCGTGTAGTGGGCCGTCTGTCTGCCAGATGTTAGTTCCGAGTACCGATCTACCCCGATATGCAAATGTAAAATGTATAGTAAGTTCATATTCAAAGCAAGGCGCGCTCCTGCGTTGGTAGGCCACTTTATATTGTCTAATAGCCACTGAGCATCTGTGGAATACATTTACCTATACATATTTCGGTCAAGTTCCCGTCATTGCATGTAGGTCTTTCAGTATCTATGCAATGAAGATATGTGGTAACTTTTTAAAGTGAAAACTTATTTAGCTGTGTTAGACGATATTTGGTAGGAGAAAATATTATACGTAAAAACAAACAACACGCGTCAGCGACATTTTTTTTGAATTTGAAACAGTTTCGACGAACCATCAAATCTTTTCATTTTTCTTGTATTCGATTTTGAAATTTATTGTTAAGAAACAAGGGTTTTTTCCTGTTTATTTATTTATATTTGAACTATTGTCGCACCTTCCCTCATGTTTTGGGTTTTATGGCCGGTAGCTCTTATAACTGAGTGTATTTTCTTATCAAATAGAATTCACTAATGTTGTTTTTTTATGGAAGGTAGTGGCATACGAGCAAGGAGTTCACCTTATGTTAAGTAACACCCATAGACATCCGCAACAAGCAAATTAGTCGCAGATGCGTTGCCTGCCTTTAATGAACAGAGGAGGGGATAGACAGGAAAAAGGATTTTAATTTTCCTTTTCACCCCCTCCCCCGTTCTATTCTCTTCCCATCCTCATCCAATCCTTATTAAAATTATAAGAAGGGGAAGAGGATCAGCATCAGGCCACCGACACCACACACATCAGATGAAATGCAGATGCATACTTCAACTTGGCTCTGTGAGGTCGTGGTATTTAAGCGGTCGAGCCAGCCCATTCGTGCAACAGATGTTCTTATTGTGGGTTCTACCACTGTTAAAAGGTGTTCGTTTTTGTGGTCCAGTCAAGAGTATTTTATTTTATATTACTATACATATCGTAGATACGCCCGAAAGGTAACAAGAGCAAAAAATATGTATAAATATTTGCCAACTTTTGATGCAAACATTTCTACGTGCAAAAATATGGGCTTACTGCCATACGAAACAAAGAGCGTTTGTTTCATCCGACACCTAGGCACGGAAATCTGTTTAACAGCCTGTCCACTTGGCAACGTTGTATCCGAGCGGACAGCTACATTTGAATATCAGAAGGTATTAAGTAACGAAGCGCGACGTGAACGTAAAAGCGATTTTAAATTCGGAAAAGTTTTAATAGACTCGGCTATATTGATCGCGAGATCATGCATAAACAAATTATTAATCGGAATAATATAAGCGATGATAACATTAATTATGTTCAGAATTAAATTTTAGCAAATCCTAAATGTAGTTAAAATAAAATCGTAACGAGTTTTAAAGTGTTTTTTTTTTTATAAAAGGGGGCGAACGAGCAGCAGGTCGCCTATCGTTACATGGCCACTGACACCCATGGACATCTGAAATACCAGAGGAACTGCAGACGCGTTGCTGGTCTTTAAGGAATGAGTACGGTCTCT
>JWHW01037180.1:156766-178750 GCA_000931545.1 Papilio glaucus | reverse complement strand
AAGCCAACCAACTATATTATGCGAGCTGATGATGGTAAAGTAACTATACTGTTAATCGTTTTATTTAAATTATTGTCTTAACAATATATGCTCGAAGGAACTCATACATAAATTGTGCAAGATATTTTATTTATTCCGAGTAGAACCAAATCGTAATTGGTCAAGGATAACATTTAAGAGATGGTGGAAAACGGTCGAGATGTTTTTTTTAATAGAATAAAGTGGCAAATTAGCTAGCAACACCTGACAATAATGAATTGCAGATGCGTCGCCTACCTATAATGGACAAAGGAGGACAAACAGAAAAAAGGATATTTCCATTCCCTAATCCATCCCCTCCTCATCCGTCAAATCCTACAATTAGGCCTCCGGCACGTCACTCATCAGACGACATTTGGTGATGGCGAAACGTGGTATTTCACCGGTCGAGCCGGCCTAGTCGTGCTACAGAAGTTGTTATTGTGTGCTCTACCACTGTTAAATGGTCATGGTTCCTATACTCCATAGTTCTTTGGACCGTCTTATAACTTGCATACAGCGAACAAATAAAACATATTTAATGAACTTTTAATATACGTTAACGTTCGTACAGTAACTATTAAATACATAAAGAAAAACACATTTTCTAATTGTCCTCGTTCTTTCATATGATATGAGCTGGATATATTTTTGTTTCACCAATTTAGGTTATATAAGCGTTAGTCATAAAGCCCCGTTTCCTGCCGCGCCGGGATAGTGTCGGTGTGGATTATGCAAGTTGTCACCGAGCCAAGCGCTCAGGTGTACTCAAACCCAGGGTGTTGCGCGTTGGTTGACACATCCCGTGACTCATCAACGTGAAGTTACTTTTGTTATTGTTACTAAAATAACAATGCTCTGATTTAAATTAAAATACATTACTTTGCAGATGGGAGCAGTGGTGGCCTAGTGGTTTAGGCCCCGATTTACGAACGTCGCGGGTTTGTGTAATTTATTATCATCACCACTGCTCCAAAAACGGTGATGAAAAACATCGTGATTAAACCGGAATGTTCTAGAACCACCAAATTCCAAGATATATGACATCCACCCACCCGCGCTGGGACAGCGTGGTGGATCACGGTCCCTTCCCTATCTCGGAGAGGAAGCCTGTGTCATAATAAAAAAGGCTGATTTATTAGATATATTATTTCGAAAAACGAAAGGAACGAACGAACGAAGGTTTTTTATAGTGAACTACTGCTCACAACTGCTCAAAATAAACGGACGAGTGGGTGCGATGCAAGCCTTTGTAAGAAAGTGAAAGAGGAAAGGAGCAGATTAGGAAAAGTATATTAAGGAGAAGCAAGAGATGGGTTGAGGAAGAAGGCGAAACACAGTATCAAAAAAACTTAATGGATTTCAATTAATAATGTTCACATTGCATATTAGGCTCAAATGGACGAACAACCAGAATTGATTTTAAATATTTATGATTTTTAAAAACGCGTTGGAAATCCTTTGTCTCGATAGGTATCGAAACTTGGACGAAGTCAATAATTAAGTACTCTAATCGCTTGGCTACGCTCATCAAAATACTGCGGGATAAATTTCTTCGAAAATCAAAGAAATCTCAACATCGATATCCGACAGTCGTGCCCATTAAAACTTTGTCATAACATTAAACAAGCAAATTAATCTCTATATGCTCGCAGTAATGCTAATAATGTGTTAAAATATTAAATTTAATTGAAGTTCGCCTCAATAATTGTCAGCACAGTACCTAAACATAAAATGTGTTTGAGTGAAAAATTGTATTTTCTTTTTTTAAATATTTTATTGTTATTGTTACTGACTATTCAGAAATAAACTATTTTAATACATTTTTTAGGTTTCATTTTTGTGGGGAATCAATGATATATTGTACCAAGAATACGAAGAAATTAATAACTACATAGAAATAATCCCAGACAGAATATTTTGACATTTCTTATATTAGTTTCGTTGAAATATTGCTCTAACTAGAACTAACTTCGGTACGTTCGACCGGTACTTAATCCGCTTTTGATGGCAAGAAAATGACGACACGCAAAATGGAGAAGAATTTAATTTTTTTCGTATTTTTAGATTTAGACCAAGAGGACGTATAAGGACGCTATTCATTAGCGAGGTATTAGAGGGGCTCTAACGGTTCAACCACAAATTAAAAACAACAACATAGACTGCAGCTTTGGTATAGCTATTTGTGAAACTGTTCTGAGTAGCAAGGAACCGGTGTGCCAAGGGATCCAATCTAGTTTCAGAGGCATCAAATACGTGTTGAATACATCCTTAAAAGCACAGGCAGCAGGACCAAAATGGTCAGTTCATCTAGAAAAGTGCCACGACGTGACATAGTTCTAAGGTTTATTTGATGAGCGAGGTGCCACTGGTCCCATCCTACTACTCCTTTTTGTTGTAATGTTCTTCGCACATATATGTAGGAATGTCCGTTGTATTGTGTATGATTGTCCGTTCAATTGTGGCCGCCTGTAACCTGAACGTCTGGGCCGAATTTGGAAGAGTGAGGTGTCATTAGATTAGAATTCTTTCCCGAAGTGTCACAGGTAACATATGATGATTGATGATAATCATTTATACATACAATCATTCATACATTTTTTTTATTTTATGGACCCCATACGATGTATGTATTTCGGGTCAAAACCTCCACCAATGTAGGACTGTCTTTAGCTTGCTAACTTTGAATTCGGAATAAAGTGATTTTTAGTTGTTTTTCTGTTTTTTTCTCCTTATCTATATTTTTACTTAAGTATTACTTCTTCGTATTTTTTCCTGTCCTCTTTCATGCAAATGTTCTCACAGCTCAACTTCGACAAGTCTGTTGATTGCGAATGTTGATAGGTCACTTTCTACCATAATAATACAGTTGTTAAAGCTTTTAACCAGTTAATATTACATGGGGTCATCGAGTTTTTCATTAAAATAAAATAAACATTTAGGTGTTTATTGTCTAAATAAAAAGCGATACCAATTTAGCTTCAGCGTTGACACACATATCTGACTTTCGAATGTCGCCTGCTATTTCTGTCTTCCTAACTCCCTAACGACCGGACAACGTAACAAATCCAAAATGACCTACAATTACGCAATAACCAGCAGCTATTTGTAGTTCATACAATGGCGGTCATTATTCTTAATTATACTAACGAGATCACTATGTGAAACAGATTTACAGCGATTACGGATAAGATAACAAACATTAATTTATTAGTATTTAAGTAAGCATAAACAAAGAACCGTAAGATTTAATCAATCGTGCCGAATAAGAAAAATACTGTAATTTCAAGTAACCATCCACAACCAACAAACCCAAATTTTCACCGCCGTTTTTCACTTATTGCGAACGCCTAAATAAATATCCCTTCAGCAGGAATCAACGATACAGAAAGTGGCCAATTGTATTTAAAAAAAAAAAACATAACCGCCTTTTAACATCTTTGTTAATTTTTTCGACAGGCTGAAGAATCTGTTTTTGGTATTTGAGTGTTTTTTTATGCTGACTAACAAAAGTATCAAAAGGAACGGCAGATCTCTACTCTCTCTCGATCATAATATCTTTAATGAGGTCATCTTCAAAATTTTGTTAAGTTATTAATTCTAATAAACGTTAATTTCGTTAAGGTACATAATATAACAGACGCGAAAAGTATGACTATAAATTATAAAGGAAAAATAAAGTATGTCATAAAGATTTCAACGTGCTAATGAAAATAGCACTTTAACAAAGAGACAACGAGGAGTAAAATTCATTGACCGAGTACATTCGTCCAACAGGAAAAAGTAAAAAATGTGATGAATGAAGGCATAAATAATCAGACCGACGCTTGCTAAGACTTTAATATTTTCAATGCTTTTACAAATTCACTTTCAGTTATGTGCTCGAGTCTCTACTTCACATTTCAGTATCCTTATTTTAAGTATAAAAAGTACGTTCAAATAGTAAATATTTAACTTTTTTTAACTATGGTAGGCAAAACAATGCTGAGATTATGTACATCCAGTAAAAATTAAAAGTGTTGTGTTTACCTAAAACATCCAGGTTCAGAGAATTCCAAATAAGTTGTTGAACCAAAATCTATATATGAAGACACAAAATCTTATATCTTTACGAAGTGTCAGAACAAACTTTCACACAAATATTCCACCCATTTTTGTAACAAATTAACATGTGGTACGTTTGGCTTTTGTTTTCTTTCGATACACAACATGAGTCAAAACTATTTACAAATATTGGAAACAACGGCGTCCTGTTTACTATTTAACGAACGTGAATAATGAACTAGTCGAGTTGTGGGTCAGTCGCAGAATTTATTGACACACAGAGCAGCCATTACACTGTGTATACTCTTGTATGCGGATAATGGATGGATATCGAGCTATGATATTTCGATTATTCGGTATTGACGCGTCGCCTCGGATGCCTAATCATCGCATACAGCGACATCAACAGACAATGCATCAAATGTACTGTATTCAGGTATAATGCGGAATACTATTAACATGGCGGACATAGAACAATGCATTGTTTCTATTTATGTGTACATATTATAACGCATTAAGGTAAAACTATAGGATAAAGTATTTTAACAGAGGTACAGCCAGCAACAACAGCTTTTGGACGAATTGACCAACTCGACCTGGGAAGTATACCAGTAAGTCCAGTAGCGGTATTATTCTACCGACCTATTCTGATTCGTCGATCATACTAAACCAGGCAAATTCAGCAAATATTGAACGAATTCACAAATTATTGTGATGTATTTTTCTCGAGAGTTTATAAACTGTCCAATCTTCAGATTGTTAATTTATATTTTGCTTGCGTTATGACGTTAAAATTTAAGAACCTAACCTATAATTGTCTTCCAGTCCAGGAAGGACTCAGTTCAGTTCACAATTTGCTGACAGTTTATAATATTCCTGGTCCGATGATAAGCTGACGAAGTTCACAATCGGTCGGTGACCCCTATACGTTTTGTCTGACGAGTACGGTTTTTTTATTATTAATTGTGTCTTCTATATGTTATAAAGCATCGGTCCCCGCATATAAAGAGACATGTCAAAAAATTTTTTTAAATTAATTTACTTTATTCATCCGTAGTAATATGTTCAATTCATATTTTTTCGAAAATCAAATAAATAAAGCGTAACTGGAAACAACTCCGAGAAATTTGGCAAATATGTGTCGTAAAAATACGGATGTGTACACATGACGTGGTTTACTGCGTTTAAAAATTCGCGTCTCTCAATACTAATACACATATAAAGTGTTAGATCTAATCCAACGTAACGAATAAAGCCTAGTAAATTATTGGATATATCTAATGTACTGCATACAGTTGTAATAAATATGTACTATAGAATACAAATATGAAATATTGTATTTCTTAATCATTGTAATATTAAAGTATTTAAACCATATCATACGTAACTCTTAAAGATTTTGACGTAGAAACAGTCTTCTATGAAATTTTCTATAAAAAGAATAATAATAAAAAATTAACTACATCAAAAGCACTTATAATTTAATATTGAATTACAAAATACAATAAATTAAAAATTTATTACAAATTTATTTATCCTCATCATCATCATATGGTTTACCTTTAACTAGCTTTAGACTCTTAGACTTGTTCATTTATACGTAGGGGCGACAAAGGGTGGCGACTAATCCATAATGCGACTGATTGGTGCGGATGTTGATGGGTCAGATCACTTACTAACTGCTGCGTTGCTGCTGTAACAGTAAAACATGTGGGCAATCGGATTTTAAGGGATACGTAATCATTTTTAATAGAATTACAAGCATCTCAAGGACTACTAACCAAACAACAATTAGCGCAGCCGATAAAAGTTAACGTGCCGTCAAACATAATCGTTATTTATAGATGTTCCAGTGTGTATCGAATTCGTAATAGATGCGGAGCGTGAGGTCGCAGGGCATCTGGCGATCGAACATGTGTTGCTGTTTTTTTATCGGTGCACCAAAACTATTGATACCGTCTGAGTTAATCTGTGGTGTGTTATAATCGTTATTTTAATTAAATAGCTTAAAGAATATAATAGCTCTTAAATTTCATATCATCGAAAACAGTCTTTAGTATGCATGAGAGCAATTTTGTCAATGTTCTAAATATTCAATTAATTAAATTATTTTTATATTAGTATAAGCCACTGAACTCCCCGAAACGACTGGACCGATTTTGTGGAAATTTGATGTGTGTTTGAGTGGGTCCCGCGATGGTTTAGAACAGGACTTGGTAGGTGCCGCTGCCATCGGGTTTCCCACACTTTATGTTGTTTTGTAAATAAAAATATCTTAATATAAATATTTGAAATTGTTTATAATTAAATACGAATTAGTGTTACATTTTTTGACCAAATGAAGTAAACAGTGAGTTAAAGTATTAATAGCTTGTTTTAATGTACACAGAAGAACATATATTCCGTATCGTACAACAGTACATTAACATAGAAAGTAATAATGTTCTCATGTCGAACAGACAGCTCATTCCGCGTCGACGTGCGAATGGGAGCCGCGCTCACATAAAGCCAGAAGAGTTTCCTGCTTTCGCGATATGCAGTCCTTTTAATTACGACGGGCAAAGATCAAATGCCGATGAGAATGACGCAGTCGCCCTTTGTGACATTCTTCTTTCTAAAAGAGGTTGAGGCGCAAGAAATAGTTTGCAGATTAAAGTCTAGAAAGGAGGACGTATTAAAACTGCGCGTTGTCGCAACCATTTGGGTTAATTACTTTCAAACATGAAACACAAAACTTGTCAAAAATGATAATATTTTGTCTCACATTCCTGTCATGATGATAAGTGATTGTGTTGCTCACCTAAAATGCCTCTAACGAACGACGTAACGAATTGCCCTCTTATGAATTTTGTTTCTAAAATAATTATTAATTATTGCTAAAATAATCGATAATTAAAAGAAAACATTACATCACTAGTTCATAAAGTTGAAGAGATATAAAGTAAAATAAAAGGAATGTTAATTTAAAAAATGAAATTTAATAATAAATAATTTATGACCATAGTGATAACTCTGCAGCCCGCGAGTTAGTCAAATTCCCCGAAACATCTGACAAGCAACAGCGCACAATACAATTTTATCTTTGTGTTGTATTGATGAGATCTTTTATACCGCAACCAAACATTAACATAAATAATAAATTCAAATCGCGTTTTTCCGTACGTCTCCTAGTGTTAGAATCTTTATAAATAGAACTTTTTAACGAAATAAAAAATGTACGCGTACCAGTCGAAGTAAACGCCATTTCCCGTACGTAATAACATAATAAGCACGTCGCCGTTTACAGAGTAAAGTTCCTCTGAGCCGAGTTCGCGTCCAACAAGAAACTTTCATTGAGCTTCGTTCGCGCCGCGGCTTCAAAGGTATTTTTGCACGATGTAAATCTGAGCAACGTAATGGGAAAAGTTGTAACAAGCATTCAAAACGTATTATGTATCGTTAATATTCCGACAAGTCGTCGAATAACTCGATAAAAGTTCAATACTAAAGACGGCGGCGCATTTGTAAAGCGAGTAAACAGCGTGAGAACTTAATGTACAAGCTATGAAATAAGATTTCAAAACTATACACAGTGTAAATATAAAATTTAAACCTATATAAGTTATTTACATAGAATCAAAACTAGTACTATTCATTTCTATTCTTTGTTGGAGTCAAGTTTTCATCAAAATATCGGTTTAAATAATATGAAATACAACAAAATATCTTTTAAAAGTGCCAATGTGTGTTTTTGTGTAGTGCAAGAGTTATGTCTTTTGCTTGTTGCATACATTGTTCATGGATGTTCCATGCGGGCCTAATTCTGTTCTCTCAAGATATTTAAAGATTCGTTACAATATAAAGTTTTAATTAAAAGACATCTTATGAAATTTATTTTTTATATTCGTATAATTTTGAGCCAATAGTTGTTACTAAGTTGATCGAGTCTAGATGCAATCTCGGTTCATTCTCATTAACTTAGCAATTAAGACAACGACAAGATATTCTCATAAAAAGATTTTCTGAGAATCTAACTATTCTCAAATCCTCCAAAAAGATTGTGGGACGTTAAGTAAATAAGGTAAAATAATAAAACAGAAATATTGAAACGACGCACCATGTACCCTTCTCAAGATTCATTTCCTATGTATATTACGGGTAACAACTTATTTGGCATAAGTTAATACTCTTTCTGGTCTCGCAGCTTTGCTTGTTAAATCATGTATAATATATGGAAAGTTATTAGAATTACATTACATAAAGTATCTCTATTATGTAACAAGACAAACATTAATCTGTTGGAACTTGTGAATCCGTAAATGTTTTTCACCTCGAGCAAGAAAATTGTACATACGAACACGATTTGTAATATCGCGAGAGGGTGGCGGAGGTGGATGTTAAATGTCAACGTACTGAGGTTACCTCCCTCTTTTCCTGGTGCGTTGGTACTATGAAAGAGGGCCTCCCCTTCCCTGCTCGAGCTCCGCGGATGGTGCAAACTGACACACGTAGTGATAACAGCTGAACAAACAAATGAGGACGAAATACATCGCGACTTACATTCATTACAGCTTATGTTTAAGTCAAAATAATTGGTTCATGTTTTGTATATAAAACTAGCTGGCCCGGAAAACTTCATTTCGCCCTATAATGAATAGATGGTGCACTACTCGTATTTTGGCGATAATGGCTTACACATAAAATATAGATATATACTGTCGCGGACTTTTTGTAGGACTATTTACGATACACACTTCCATTATACATTATATACGTGTAACTCTAACGGTTCTTGCAGCGCACACCAGAAAAGCTCGCACATGGCGGAATTTGTTCCTCCTACTTGTTGACGCTTAACGTTATATTTTAGACAATTCACACAAAATCTTTATTAATTATAACTTATGTGGTATGCTGATGTATAAGCTATATTATTAAATTATTAAAGTTTCATTAAAATCCATCACCGTCATCATCTCCCTGTTCTTTCCCTAATTGTACCCACATTTTACTAGCATTTCTGTTAACCATTCCAACAAAGCATAAGCTTGCGCTACGGTTCACGCCAGTAGTCGAAAGGCGGATTCGACCTCACACTTCGCAGTACCAGTAACCTTCACCATTACGCTTATTAATTTTATTAGTTAATTGGCTCCGACCCATCAAACAAAAAATTCCAATCTTTGGGATCCACCTCTTAGCTGCCTTAGAAAAATAATAATATAAAATTGGTAGGTGTAGCCACAAACTAGAATGTTCTAATGGTAACACTGCCGCCCGGCTGTCAGTTAGTCCTTACGGCTATGAACTCGATCGCTTAAGCCTACATTTTAAGGGTCACTCAATATTGCACTGGAGAGTCGCGACCAACAGTTTGGGAATCTCCGAATTAGAGATTATCGGAACAATGTCATGTGATGAGCTCATCGGCATTTAAAAAATTCTCCGTGTAAACGACATCCGGAAAGCTATTGCTATGTGAGATCTGGAGCCGAGACATCCGGACCTTTCCCTATAGTCTATAGTCTAATCTATTTTTATTAAGGAAATAACTATCCTGTATTTCCTGAATTTAATACAAAAACATTAAATCATAAAATAGTAACGATTAATATTGTAAGCATATATTGATCGATATACGATATTAATCAAATTAAAGGTTTGACGTGAAACTTAAATCTAACCAAAGTAGGCGGCCGAGCCGTGACGTTACAAGGATTTACATTTAAAATCACGTCGAATCCGAAGTGCTAATTGACAATTTAAACGGTTCGGTAAAAGGGTTCGACGCACCCCCTAATAGGGCCCTAAGAACAGATTTCGTATAAATGGGAAAGGTTTCCGTTCGGCAGCCCATTGTTTGCTCACGGGTTTGCAAGAAAATGTTTTTAAGCATAACAAAATCCATTTCTTACTTATTTTGTTTTTGAATAGAGACCGAACAAAAGATATTAATAAAAAAAAATGTAATAACAAAACTACGTATCCATTTAGCAAGGACCACGGCGCCGAAAATATCCGCTTTGTATGATACAATAGATGCTAGAATTTGTATGCTACAGGACTGAAAGAAAATTTACCGTGTCACTTGTCTTCAAAATACTACGATCAGGGGAACTGTAATAACTTTGATGTTGAAGTTTTAATAAATATTTATATGTATTCATTCTATTTACAAAAATAATGTTAAATTCATAAACATTTAAAGCAGCGTTACTTTAATTTTGTAAGTGACATCACACTTATCAGCTTGAAATGGAAGACGATGACTTCTTCTGGAAATTCGGCTTGGGCCGTTGTTCCGTTAAAGTTACTGGATGAACTGTTTTATTTACTGCTGGAAGTACTTAAGTCATCTTACCGGATCACTACAGTATCTAGGCTTTGTGAGCAAAGTGCAATGTTCCACTTGTGAGGCAGTAAATGAGAGTGAGTGATTCTAATAGTTGGACTATTTATTTAAATACGCAGGAGTGCCTCATCCCTAGTCACACTTTAAGATATCGCGGAATGTGCAACAGTGGTGCTACATGTAGAACAAAGCAAAACTGTTGTACAAAATGTGTTTCAACTATTAAGTAGAAACAATGCCGTACTGTTTGTAAGCGTCATCATTTTCGGAGTGCTAACAGAACATTTCGGTTAGGAACGTCGACATCTTTTGGCAGTTACAATATGATATTTACATTGGGATATGTTACTGTCTCTTTAGTTTCAGGTTGTACGCTAACAACGAGTCTACCGTTTAAAGAGTCATTCGTTTTTAGAGTGTTACTACACTCGCACACACATGATACACGTTTTATTCCAACATGGGCTATAATTTATTTCAGTAACAGTAAGAATTTAATCAGAGATTATTAATTTTGCATTCATTACTTGGTATAGCATCGAGTCGCTAGATTCAAAATTCTGCAGGCGGCGCTGGGTAAAGGGAGTGCGTTGATAAGCGACGACATGTCGACTATGGAAACCATATTACACTTTTTTTACAACAAATAATAATAATATGCAATTAAGATCTAATAAAAATAGTGAAAAAAGGATAGGAGGGAAAAGGATACTAACCTAACTTAACCTACCCCTTTTATAACATTGTAATTGCTTTATGTTTTAACTATCTCGTTTTGCGTTTAATTAATTGAAAAAAATGTGATCTGTACGTTTACGTTGTTCTTTATAGATAAACATTACGTGATACGAGTCGACGTATACGATAACATCGGCCACCTTGAGATGAGGCGAACGCGTAACCCTGATTTTACGCGTTTGACATTCTGCCATCTGTATACTGTGAATCACAAAATAGTTAACGAAGTAATAAACTTCTCGTACAAAACGGTTACCGATCCCCGAAAAGTAGGCAAATATGTCAAGGATAAATTTAATTATTAACACTACGTAATAAAGTTTTGTTCCATGTTTAATGTTGGTAAAATTACACAGCTGTACTTGTGAATTTAATTTAAAACAAGGCAAGTAAGACGACAATGTCACTAGGTCTGTGCCACGTAATTATTCCATTGTTGTTACCTTATACTTAGAATGTATGGCAAGGTTAAGGATGAAATATAGTGTAAAAATAATTTATATCTACGTGCATTTCTTGTGTATCGCCACATTTCTCGAGGCAGGGAGGGACGTCACAAAACCTTCACGCTTGAATATATAATAATAGTTTAGATCGGAAGCATGTGAAGGATGTCCACACAGACTGTACCAGTACGGACCACGCTCCAATTAACTTTACCTTGCAGCGGAAGGTAATAAAGGCTGATGCTATAGCAAACTATATACATATTATTATATTTTAAAGGATCTATGTAATAAAACCAAGATTCACAGTTTGAAGTAAAAAACGAGGCAAATAGAGATAACAATATCTCATTCGTACGTGAATTCACAATTCCTTGTAAGATACTGTTTATAGTTATACATATGTATTGAACCTTTATTTTTACTTATGTTGAATGAGTGGCATATTTATGTTGAACTAACCTTGTTTTCCTATATTCTCGGTAGAGCTGCACTCGCGGTCTCTATTTATAATCCTGGTCCATGTTATGAAATCGCTAAAACTGTTCGCGCTCATTCACTAAATCACGGGAAGTGCATGGATAATAGTTTTATCTTTAGATTATTATGACGTAATATTTGCGTGCACACAGTTCCGAGGCCGCCAGTGAAATGCTATAAAACTAAGATAAACCAGTACCAATTTTTAAATATTATTTATTTAAACTGACATTTTTATCCTTATTTAATTTAAATACTTTTAAAATGAAAGTAAATACGAATTTTAACTACGTAAATAAAATATATTTGTTGTAACATTTCACAAAAAATATACTGATTGCGACGACACACTTCTCAGTTACGATTGACCGTCTTCATTGGATAGAGAATGTTAGAATTGCGTATGAAATTGTGAGTAAATTATCTGAATGTAGCTACGTTATTTTACCATTGTATAAAATAGGTTTGTTTGTAGGATATCATAAAAATATAATTTTAAATTATTTCTTTAATATTGCGTATATTCCATTGAACTAAAAAAGTAACTACCCAATTAAACGGTCAAGTGGGTTAGCAAGGGTAATCGTAGAAAGCGTCAAATCGGCAGTAACTTCATCGCTCCAACGTTCGCTTTACGAGCTCAACCTTTTTACGAGTATTTCGGGTTTCGATTGTCGATCAACCTTTTACCTTTCGCAGGCGTCGACGTAACACGTGCTTCGCAAGAGTTTACACCTCTACTATTTAATGTTTAATACGGATACACGTGTAACTAATAAAGTTTTATTTTTCATACTGGAACATGATAATAAATATAATATAACACACTATTATGAATTTCATGATAAAAATAAATAGTTTTGCTATTAATGGAAATACATATCCACAGTGAAATGCATTTTTATATTAAAAATATAAACTAATTATAACTTATTTTTTATTAAATGTTTACCCACATGACGCTGAATGTGAAACCTGTTAAAATATCAACATGTATTTAAATAGAGCAACGAATAAATTGCATTCCGGTTAGTTATAAAATCATCAAAATCACACGCAAACCTTTCAAACACATAAACACACGAACACATATTAAACAGAAAACCAAACGTAATTATTTTTATTAGCATGATTAACGTCAAGCATTTGTTAAATAACTTCAACAAGTAATAAATACCCATGCCATAAGGAGTAAGGATGTACAATCGCATGTATCAACGTTATCGACTTTATTATAAGGGAAATAGGATTTTGAACACTCTATAACAATATTATTGGACTCGACTGTACCCACGGATAACAAGGTCGATTCGCTTTGTGGCATTCTTATGTTAATATGTATTTTATTATGCCATTACACGGTCCGACATTTTCATTCGCTTCTGTACATTTAAATGCTATACTGTGTTTGTATTTTTGTAATATATAATATATGACAAACTTTACGAATATGTAAACTTAATGTATTTTCAAATATTAATAGCAAATAAATGTCTAGTATTAGTTTGAAATAATTTCCTCTAAAACACATTAACACACGACGGTACCTGGAGACGTAGAGCGAGCTCTGAACGTCGGCGCTATCATGACGGTCTCTGTAAATCAATCGGTCAAATATATGTAACATAATATAAATATAATAATATATCAGCATTCAGATAGAAGCGTCAACAGCGCAATGGTGGAGATTACGGTCTGCTGGTCGTGGGGGTCGTGGATTCGAATCCGTCATTCGACTATAGCCGTGAACCATATCCTAGAACAAGCTTTAATTAAATTATCATATAACATATACTAAATAAATATTTTTATACAGCATATACTAAATGAACTTATACTAATCAGGTGGATTGTGGTAACGATATCCGAAGTTTACGAGTGTATAAGGTTTAAAATAAAACGTCCTATTTTAATCGAACGTTTTGAATAAATTTATACTACAGAAAAAACTTTTTGTTTCTAATATCTTCTCCCAACCTCAACCATTGAACCGATTTTAATTGTTCTTTCACTATAACATATTTACGCTATCTGTTTACATTAAAATATTAAATAACGTATAATTTTAAAATTTGTCAACTTTAAACAACCATTATAGACCAAATTAGCTGTTCAAATAACATGCAAATGACATCAAATATCAAAGATTTGAATAACCATCAATATTATCTTTAAACAGCATAAAAAATTAAAAAGTTAAGGTCACGCTTATAAAAATTTATATGAAAATTTAAAATTAAATTCGTATGTTTATGTAATCTATTCATATAACACAATGTTTTACACGATATATTTGTATTAACCAATCAATATTTAAGGTCATCACACATTACCAAGTAAAGGACACCAAATATTGACTAATGAACTGTTAATACTGTATTCTTTAATAAGCTATTATTGCCTTAAATTCAAAGTATATATAAATAAATCGCCGGTATAGATGTTGGTGTGTATGAATGTAGAAGCGAGAGAGGTGTGCCAGGATCATGCCAATTGGAAATCCGTGGTCTCTGCCTACCCCTCTGGGTTACGGGCGCGAGCACATATTTATTTATTTTATGTTGGTTTGTCTCTATTCGACTTTGATTTATATATTTTGTCAATCTTTAGTAGCTACTAGCCGACTAGCTACCTAACGTTAACAATGCACGTAAACTACACAAACCATAAATTTAACACTTACAACTGTAAAGCTAACTACGTGTCAAAAATATTTAAACTCGCTAAAAAAACAATGCACGCTATTTTCATAACAAACTACTTGTTCATTAGGTTTGAAATACAATGGCAGTCTTCAATTGCATCTTCTACGTAATGATAAGGAAACATAGGTGTCGGTTGAAGGTGAAGGATGTGGGTCATTTGCGCTCGTGCGTCACTTCACAACGGTGTTAAACCAATATTGAATTAACGAACTCGGAATAATTGGGGAGAAAGTGTGCCTTACCTATTAGCTATAAACGCCTGTCTAACATTTCCGACAGCTTGTAGGTGGTTAGCATACAAACATTCATTTAGTGTTTGTTTCCATTGTCCATTGGTGCGGAGACACAGGAAACGCTCGATCAGATTACTTAAATTTAAAAGCTCGTCTCCGTTACGGTTCAATGGAAACGTAACGTTAACCGGCAAGTATATATATCAACGTCCAGATGCTGCACTTTTTAAGTCCTTGTTTTTTTTTTTCGTAAGATTCTAGTACTTTGTATACTGTCGATCATTTGTGATTTGTATTGTATTTAGTTAGTTTCAAATTAAATAAAAACTATATACAGTAAGTTCGGCTTACAGTTTTGAAAAATTACAGCAGTTTGTATATTGCGTTGTGTAATTTAAAATTTTTCAGGAATATTCTACAATTCATTAGAGATTTTGAGATTTTAAATTAAAAACCCACACTAAAAATGAAAACTGACAACAATGTTTTGCAATAATTTTCGCCTTATTAGCAGATATGTCGGAAAAAATTGAAATACTAAGCTTCTTGTATGAACCACAAACAAATTTTCTCACAATGTCAAGTACATATTAAATTAAACATAAGTTAAAATCTCAAGTAATTGAGACAAGGCAAAAAAAATAAAAAGAGGTGTCGAAAGCTTAAATGTCTTGCCAGTTGGCGATCGCATCAGTTGGCCTACGAATTGAATTGGCCCAAAGTCAGAACTAAAATAAGCGGTTTCGTATTTTGGAGATAGAAAACTTGAAACCGCCTGTCGCCTGGTCGCGACATCACAACTCGGAGCACGTATTTACGAAACTGTCCTCGAAGTAAACGAAGGCCGAGTATCGACTTTTTACGTTCACGATGTGCCTAATACAAGTTAGACATTAGTACCTGACCTTTGTCGTGACCTTTGGCGTTCGATGGTCGATTAGAAGAGGGTGAATGCGACTTTTTAACTTACCGCCTAGTATAATAATCTACATATATGTGTACATCAAAGTTGTTTATCTATACAGCTGTTACAAAGAGGAAATATATGCTTGTTTGCAATAGGTAATCTCTGAAACTACTGATTTTTTTTTATAATTCTCAAAATAGTTATCTCAGGACTCTATCTCAGGACTAGTTACGATACTTATAATGTCCTCTAAGGTAAACACTTTCTTGGTTGAAGACCTATTCATACAGCGTTCAAGTCGCGGTGAATTTTTTGTCATGTATGACCATTCCTGTATAACATAGACATAATCGACAGTTATTCTACATAATGTATAATTGATTACTTGTTCTTATATTTATGCGACAACGCAGATAATAAATGACATTTATAATTGCAAATTCACGTTATAAAATAATGTAAAAATAATAAAAATGTACCTATCTTATAATGCGATAACCGGCTTTGAGTATGAACAGTTATCATTTGACATTTATGTAAGCAATTTTATAGACATTTTTACATTTTGCAGCTGCAATTAAATGTGGCTTTGTTATGAACAGCTTATATTCTTATCAAATTATACATTGCGTATTGTTATTATACAAGGTCATTCATCATTATATTTAGGGTATAAATAGGTTATCGAAGTAAACAAATACTAATTAAAAATACACTTTATATTCCTTCTAACGAAGTAACTGACGTAAATCCGATAACCAAGAATCGACATGCATTTTAACACACATGAAAAATTCAAGGATAATTAAAAACATAGAATTTGCTTTCATTTCTACCAGTAAGCCATAAAACCTAATATCTACTACATAACATTTCAAATATATCATTGAGAAATAGGAACTTCGTTGTCAAAATGCTTGAATATAGATATTTGCATATGGTCTGTCTGAAAACGATCAACTCAAAAACTACTAAAAGGTTCTTGATACAGTTTTTATCAAAAGAGAAAGTTATTCATGATGAAGTTTTTAAGTAGGTATAATTTATTACGGTTATGTGTAAGTTGACTAAAATATGAAAATAATCGTTGAAGACGCAATTGGCTGGAAGTTTAGGTACAAAACTGCACCGAGTTATGTATATGTTCCCTACAGTCTCCGAAAAATCTTGACCGATTTCGATGGTTTTTGTAGGAAATTTTCAGATTGGCCTAGAAGGTTATCCTGTGCAGTTTGGTAGCGATGGTAGCGGATCAACATAATTCGTGCTACCCAGGCGAAGCCGGGGTATATCGCTTGTGTAAAATAAAGAGTGGAGCACACATTTATAATTCCCAAGGCCCTCGACCACGCGTCTGGGCGCGGCGCTACGCATCAGCAGTGGCGGCAAATAGAGCCCAGATCCTGCGCGCCGTGTGAACCGGCCGCGCCCCACGTCACAATCAGCCTATTCTATTTGTCCGACACGTACAATGCCGATCGGGACTTGTGCAACAGATGTGGATAAAATAATACACTCTGATATATGTACGCCGTGGTTAAATGTCAGCAAGTATGAAAAAAATATTTCCATTGTGATGACTTCAATCATTAATCTATCAAACGAAATCTTTGTATCTCATAATTTTCGTTGTTGTTTGATTATCATATTATTAGAAAGTGCAAATGGGTTTGAAATGTCTTTTGTCGATACCGTTTGTTTGTTAACGACACGATCTTAACAGAAAATGTACTTCATTGTGTCATATTTTAAAATAATAATATTAAGAAAAAGGTTAGTTTAATATGTGTACACGTTGTATATACTACAAATTTTAATTAAAAATAAGAACAATCGTGTGGATGTTAAAAGATACTAGAAAAGGACTACGAACAACCAACACCGTCAATTTTAATAGTGTCAAATTAAATAAAAATGCTATAAAGTAAACAATATGTACCTTAAATTTTCACAATAATAAGGCTACCCATATCCAAACAAATTAACTTAATACGTTATTTTAATCTACCGGAGATAGATTACAATATTATGGTAAGCGACTTTTAGATAAAGGTATAAAAAAGAGTTGAATGTCAACATACAAGTTAAGATTTCTCACATTTGACGGTGCATCACAGATAACGAAAGTTAGAAATCTATAAAAAAATATCAATGTACTACAATAATTCAATTATGTTGTTGTATCTATAATCAATATAATTTTCTTAATAAAATTTCACGACCGTGGTGATTACATGTAAATACACAGTTAGCCGAAATATCTCTTTGTTAATCGTATCTGTAACTATTTGACAGTTGCGAATATTAATGGATAACGCCGGGCTTTTAACATGAGCCGCTTGATCGTTTGCCTTCTTGTAATAAAATCACGCACACATGTAAACTTTTTAATTTTTCTTGGTGCCTTCAGGTTGTTTGGTATTGTACAATCATATCTTATACATAAATAAGCACATAATATAAAAGTGGGTCAAGCGTCATGGGCAATCCCTGCATGAATATTTAAGTTACGTAAACCCCTTTGCGGTTAATGAATCGAAACTGAATCATCGAATAAGAGTAGTAGTTCGAATTAAACTAATATTCCGTCTCTATAAGTTTCCGAACGCAGTTATTTTCCTACGCTGTTAACTATTCGGCTGATGAATAGTTCCGTTGCTTAATAAATTTCCAAGTTCATAAATTAAAAGCAACGTTTCCTATGACATAATGATACATTTATCAATGGCGGACGGGATGCGTTGCTTTTACGAACACTGTAATATGCTAGCTGCGTCTACATTATGTTCATTATATCTTAAGATTATTTTTTACAAAACTAACTTTACTTTAGATTTGTAAAAAACAAATTTATCCTCTCAATTTTCAAAATTACTATTTTTTGTTCTGTCTGAGTGAATGCAAGTTACTACGCAAGAATAAAAATAAAAAAGAGTACCTGAAATAGCCGCAGTGGGTTTATTTGTTCCTAATTCCCCCTCCTAGAATCACTACATAATCACCACACAATCACCCCAGTACAGAAGTTAACTCGGGCACCATGCAGAAAAAAAAACGACAACGTCACTAGCTTGACCAAAATCAAATAAAATCCTTTTATGTAAAATTCAATGTGCTAAATCGAAAGTAGATAAAATCAGAACCCAGAACCAAAACCCAACCCAACCAGAAATTTTATTATGATAAATTCAAGATAATAAAATTGATTTAACTTTTCACATACAATATTGTAAAGGGAATAGAAATTAAATAGAATTTAGAACTGAGAGCGCACGATGGTGGCCTCTTACACCCACCTAATGGATATTTAATTAATTCGATTATTTTATTTATCTTTATAGGTCATTACCGACTACTTTTATTTTATTCGACGCTAACCACCGGTCGTAATAGTGTATGACAGTACTTTTGAAAATGGAATCTATTTTTTTAATCAATGTTCTTTGTTTAAAAATATTTACCGGTTGCCAATAAATGATAAAGTGTTTGGTCTATATTTTTAACGAGCTCTGTCAGACATAACATTTCTTAAAATCTAACATGGTCACCGATTCAGTAGGAATACTTACGAAACTATTATTTTGCTAAAGAAATAATATTTGCGAAAGTAAAAGGGATAAAATCCCTTCAATTTACGTGGTCGAATGGAAACAGACAGAAACATTTGGGAAAGCTGAAAACAATTTCTTTATTTCAATTATTTAGTACTTTATACCAGAAATATTTTTATTGTTGTTAATAACAATTAGTTTCTAGATATCTTCTTCGACTGTTATCTTATCAAGTGCCTATTTTATTAAGAAATAGAAAAATTAATCGCAACACCTGGATGACGACGGTAAACGTCCATTATTTGTGACTATTCATGAGAGAGGGCTACTTCTGGCAGTGGAGTTTTGTTGGATGATGATTATAGTCATCAAAAATGGTGTACACTAGTTATCATTCCTAAAATGTACTTATGTATATTTAAATATATATGTACGTTAGACCATTCTAATGCAAAAAGAATTCGAACATGCTTTCTTCTGACCCCTCATTACCATGTTCATTAATGTTGGATTTTCACCTAGACTTGCGTGTAAGTGTCGGAGGCTAGTGAATAGAAGTGGGCTACTTCTATTCTTATCTAAGTACTTATTTATATTATTTTTTTTTCGGTATTACTTCGCCTTCTAAATACAATAAAAACTCACAATCTGTTTATGGCCAAAATTTACCAATAAGAATTGAGTCATGTTAAAAAATAGCCGTAGGTCAATTTTTATATTATACATGAGCACAATTTGGTCAGAATACAAACGGCATATGACCACGATGATCCTTACAAATTAATGTTTCCATACGTTAGGTTCATTTGAAACGGTCTAGCTTGAAAACTTTTTTAATTACAGAGAGGGCAAAGTTTATCCTGCACTTTCGGAGTTTAGTATTCGCCAGTGTTTAATCGACGAGTTAGTGAAACATCATGTTTAGTTTGGCTGGCTCTCTCATCTCTCGTGAATATTCCGCCCGTGTAGATTTATCTAAATCTTCATTTAATATACTCTTATAGGCGGCTTATAAAACTTTATAGTATTTGCCTAATGTTCAATATATAGTTAGAAGTATTAAGTCTATGATAATATTATTACTTCAATTTTGTTTTCAAATAAAAGACAAAGAACCTCAAAAATCCTCAGAACATAATTTTTCGCATTTATTATTCTTACGTACAAAAACGATTCCATAAATAATATATTCATGGTGCGAAGTGATAACCTTAAATCCCATTAAAAATTAGATCCAATAATTTTGGCATCTTATCAATCTCCAAATTGATCTTTAAAGTGTATGCTTCATGAAATGGTAATTCGTTGTCCAATTAATTAGGTTATTGCAGCCGATGTTAATTAAACGTAATAGAGGTATTATCGTGACCGTGGTATCTAGACGGACAGGGGAAAGGCAGGGGAAGGGCGCGGCTAGCCACAGCCCTGACCCCAATACATCACCATCATCTTCTAACTATCCGACAACCTCGCCTGACAATCCGCAATCAGTTTGGACCTCTACAAATAAAGTCGCTATTTTAGGTGTAAGACTTTTGATACTATCCCTTAGGTTTCAAGAGTTTATCAAAACAGGATCATGAGTAGTTAAAGCTTGTATAGAGCTTATAATATCACAGATATCTATATAATTTACTATCAACGCCCCGGCTTCACCCGGGTAGACGTACAGACTAATAAAAAATATATTACTCGATCTCGATCGAAAATCGGTTCAGTCGTTTTTGAGTTTATCCGGAACAAGCATAGAATAAATCATATTTGTGATATTAGTATGGAATATAGATATCTATTTATATTAGGCTGAAAATTAACGTGAACAGATATATCTCCTATGCAAAAATTAAATGGTTGCACTTAATACAATTATGTAAGGGTACATTAAAATACAATGTATATCAGACCAACCGTGTTTTCCTTACAGAGCCTTGTTAAGGATCACAAATATAAAGCGTTGCGTAGTGTAATAAAATAAAGTACTTGGAGGCAGTCAGCCGCCGCCGAGCCGCCTCGAGCGCTAGATATCTCACGTTCAGGCCACGTACCTGTATCGTAACCGTTAACATAAAAGTTTCGTGTTCACCTTTAATTCGTAACGCGTAACGCGTAACTTTAGAGGGCGTATTTAATTTAAACGCCTCAACTTCGCTCCGCTAATGGATGCATTTCGTTTCATCCGTTAACGTTCATTTTGTAAATTGAAATTAGCATTCGTGGAACAAACAGTAATGTTACGTAATTATAAATATAACTAACTGTTGAACCTGGCGTCGCTCGTGGGAATTTTGATATAGCATGTTAATAGTAAAAAATAAAGTTGTGTTGTGTTTGATAAAGTAATTTTATAGGGCTTAATACCATAATATAGACCTTAATACTTAGTTTCTACAGTATAATAATTCGGACAGTGCTTGAAAAAGGAAAATCCTGTACCGGCAAACCTGTATGAGCACCGGCAACCTTCCATTTTCACTAATTACTATAAAATTGGACATATTTTTACGATTAAATAGATTATGTCCTGTGGCGAA
>JWHW01037180.1:118072-131234 GCA_000931545.1 Papilio glaucus | reverse complement strand
TCGTGTTAACATTCAATCAAATGTTCGCATTACTTTACACGTTACTGTGCTAATAAATCTCGTTAAATTTTAGTTCCTTCAAACGTCAAGGGCAAATAAGACTTACTCTATTAGTCTAATCTATTCTATAGGTCTAGACCACGGAGTGTTTATTGATTCTACTAACTGAATTAAATACGAACACGGGCTTACATATTTACATTGGTTTATTGGAACTATAGGCAAAAGCATTTTAATATTAAATGATTTCTATATCTGAATATCGACACTAGAAAACTACTGTATTATTGAATTAATTTGTATAGCTATAAAACAAACATACGCCTTTAAATAAAAGAAACCACCATCCCATAATAAGATCAATGTATTTTTAAAACAAGAGAAGATTATCTCGAACCTTGAATGAAACGCTGTTGTATTTTCGCTTGAGGTCATTCTAGTCTGAGTAAAGTCTTAAGTTTCTCTAAATTATTCGATTACAGATACGAATGGAAGCCGCTGACCCAAATTTTGACAACAAGTGGTTGATATAAATAGAATATGATTTTCAAAAATAGAATTACAAGGCAACAAAATGAAATGCTCATAATGGAATTCGTAAATCAATACTCTGTTATAGTTCATTACGATAAAAAAGCTCGTTCAGAGCACAAAGTTCCTTAATGTAGATGCGTAAAACATACGAACATACATATGAGTATACATAAACAATAGATAAACTATCTGAAACCATAAAGTCAAAACCCACAGAACGGTTTCTCATACGGCTTTAACACGACTCTTTCTGTTCGCGATGTTTTTCAATGGAGCCTTAAAATCTTAAACCAATTGTTTAAGATTTTAATAGCAATATCAATTAGACCTAAAACATTGTTTATCTCCTGACTTCTTTTTATGTATCCTTCTTCATCATTAAAACCAGATAGTAGGCAAAGTGTGCAGGTTCATTATTTTGAACAAAAAGATGTCTAGAAGAGTACTCGATGGTGAATCGATTTGTAACAATTTATTTTGTCAAATATATTTTGTTTAAACAAGCATCAGATATTTTGTTTATATTCTCGACACTGTAGATAAACCAGTTTACGTCAATGTCAAAATATTGCTTGGAGCAAATATTTGTTGGCAAACAGCACTACAAAGTAAGTTAAACTGAAGCTGTTACTGCTCTCGTAAACAAACATACGTGATTCATATTTTTCGACGTAACATCGAATAAGACCGGTATTTCTTGAATAATATTACTTTGCAAAATGATAAGGGAAAGCAATTTTGTTACTTTTATGCTTGTCACTTTCACCGACGTAGTCAAATTTCACTTCGCACGAATCTTACATATTTATTATATCCTTTTGTTTATTTATATGTTTTTATAAACTTCCGTATATTTTCATAAGGTGCTCGTTGTTAACAATATATTCTTAAAGTTAAATGATCCTGACTTACTTAGACATAAAAATCTATAGTAGCTATAAAACGTAATTAACGAAATTAGTTTTCAACACTTAAAAGAATACTCAAAATAATCCTTGGCTTGTTCTTAGACAATATTTCCCAGTATATATAACTTATATTTAATATAAGTTTAATCTGTTGACTTTTCGATATAATTTTTTGCATTATTATTATTTATAACGTTAATCTGCTCTAAAAATGACAAATTTGCTTATGGATTTTATGATAATTGAATTGTGTCTTTTGTAATTGTATCTGAAATAAATGATTTATTCTTATGTATAACTTTCAACATGCTTTCGAACAAGTATAAAATTAAAACTAAATGAACTTCTCGATTTGGATTCGATTCCAAGTATTCATATTGATAAAAACCGATACATTGTATCGAGTATACTACTCTGTAAAAGGGGCGCAAGATTAAGTAAGAATACCTTTGTAAATTGCAGTACATGGCGTCGGATTAACTAGAACGTGGTACACCATCTTGTGCTATAGATGTCGTGTAATTTCAGACCACACCAACAAGAGAAACGTAGTAGATAGAGCCTGTTGAATCGATTTATTGGAAATCGATATTTTATTCGATTATTTAATTAATCTATCATCTCTTTAATTTAAGAAGACTCGATTAAACATCTAAAGAAATTTTCAGTACGACAATAACTTAACCGTAGGAGAGTGCTCGGCAAAACGTCGAGTTTATTTTTCAAGTACTACGATTGCTGAAAGCGACGGCACAGCCGGCAACTTCTCACTTCGTTTACGATGAAATCAACCCGATACGCTTCCTTCGTATACCGAACGAATTAAAGCGTCCAATCGAGTTTCTCTGTTTCAATGAACACGATGATATATTGAAATTGATTACTGTTGAAAACACTTGAATAAATTACATTTATAAGTATATACTATAGCTAAGCGATGATTGATAAATAAATAAAATAAAATTTATTACCCTAAAAAATTACATAAAGAGAGAGGAAAACAAAAACAACACATAAACAATTTTAGGGTAAAAGGAAGAGGCTCAGCTAATGCTGTTTGACACTGGAAGCCGCGCTGATTTTCAGCCTCCCCGTTCCCCGTAAATATGCTGAAAAATAAGGTTTCTATGTTTGAAAAGATTTTGTGCGGTAATTCTAGTAGATAGTACTGAGACGAAGGACTTTACGGAAGTGCTGAACGAGACTTGATGGTGTGTAACCGCACTTTTTATCAGTCGTTCTAAATATCTATCGTGGACGTGACATCATTAGTTCGTCTCATTGGTGTTTGCTTTACGCATGTTCGCAGACCTTTGGGAGATAGCATAAAAGTAATTTATGAAATAGACAATAAGGATTTAATTATTTGGCAAGAAGTCACTGTGACGAGGACAAATTTAAGTTTTCGTTCATTACATCCATAAATTTACTACATTATCTTGAATGGTTTAAAGATCAGGTGAACGTCCTTGGTTCTTCGATAAGTAATATAAAAGACAGTACAACTCAACGTCAACATTCAATTTGCTACAGCAGTAAGTATTTCACGAATTCCCACTACGAACTAGTCATTGTCAATCAAAATGAGAACATATGCTAAGAATAACAATAGTAGCGTTTAATCATTTCCGAAAAAAACTTAATAGAAATGATCATTAACATCGCTTTTATTAAATCACGAGGTTCAAGTAACGGGGTGGCCATCTACAAATTACAAAACTTGAAGTAAGCATCCAAACGCAGTATAATTGTAAGTTTTGTAAAATAAGTGTCGTTGGCTTGACAATTAAATGGGCTTCTCTTAATCAAATCAACAATCATCAATCAAAAATAGATCAAATATGCACCAATAAAAATTACTAAGACTTTTCTGACAACCTCTAACAATAGTATTCAAAAGTAAGTGGTCGGTACTTTTCAATGACATTTCCCGTTCAATAACCTTTAAATGTCTAGAGATGTGCGTAAATTTCCTAAAAATACACAGTTGTTGATCGCTTTTTCTTTTTTTTTACGGAATAAGGTGTCAAACTAGCTAGCGGGGCATCTGATATTAAGAGACTACCTATAGGCATCCGCAACAAGCGAATGTGTCGCAGATGCGATGCTTTAATGGATAGAGGAGCAGATAAACGGGAAAAAGGATATTTCCTTTTGCCCATCTATTTCGTCCTCGTCCAATTCTATTCACCCTCCCTTTGCAACAAATATTATTGTGCTACTCACATCGGTATCAATTTATTCAACGCGCGGTCGCCAGTCGACATCTATTAATATATATCCATTTATATTTTTATTGATAAAAAGCTATGTGTATGCATAAATGAGCTGGGTGTTATCAAAGGAAATAATTTTTCGTTATTTATACAATGATTCTTGCTAAATTTATGTCTAAAGTTATACGAGAGGCTATCTAGAAAGCACAACTCAATTACGTTACATTTACGTCAACATTACATTGAAATATTTTTTTTAATAATGACGCAACTATACAATTCCATCAATGTCATAGACCAAAAAACTCCAAATGTTTGTATTCAACTTACCGATTCTTTCTTTTGTCAATCGTCTCCTGTTCAACAACAATTTCAATCACGTGACCATCAAAATTTGAACCGTTATTAGTTGGTGCGTAATTTGTAACTAATTGTAGAGAGGACAGCACCGGCGCGGTCCCGAGTTCGACTGTGACAGGGCGCACGCTCACAATACTACTTTCTGTGTGTAATTCACAATAAAATGCCCGCTTTGTGTACTGATTACGACACGCTGTACTAAACACCGGTGCCATCAGTCGTTCGATGTCGTAATATAAAAGAGTGAGCCCCGCTCTCCGAACGTTGTGGAGTCGATCGCAGGTGTTGTATCCTTTCGAAGAATTAATGAGTCAATGTGAGAGAACTTACGATTCGGTATTCAAGAAATATTTATAAAGATAATACAGTGAATGATTATTCCCAGCTAAATTGGACAACAACTAATGAAACTTTCGTAGTCTGGTATATTAAAATCACGTGATAGAATGTATGTATCGATAAAATCAAATGCTCGATTCTCATTTTGGACCTAAGACTTGATAAAATCGAAAACGATAGTTAACACATGAGTAATAAAATATATAAACAGGGGAACTTTTTCTTCAATATGCAAGTAACGATAAAAATATGTACCAATGAAATAAGTACGAGAACCGAGACGAAGTACTACTATTGGACTAACGTGAACTGTTGTCAACTATGCGGCGAAGTCCAGGCTGAATTTTTAAAACCGTAATTCGTGGACGCCATTCAGAATTACTTTTAGAATTCCACAAAAAATAACTTAAGTTGAGTAGATTAGCTCCTAAATAGATAATAAAACCATTTAAAATAATTATTACATATTTCAAAAGAAAACTTTTAAAGCCATTTTTGAAAGTATACTTTTATAGCAAATTAAGCTATATGTGCTGGTTTTGTTTGTGTAAAAGTTAAATTCACGAGTGTGTCGTCCCTGCTGGTTTTACACCTAATTATTTAAGTTCTGTACCTAATGATTTACGTTATATACCTAATGATTTAAGTTTTGTAACCTAATTATTTAAGTTTTGTACTTAATGATTTAAGCGGTGGCCATGCCTATTATTGCTCTCCATTTAAACGTAAGCAACTTGGAAAACTTGTATATCCCTATAATATACAAAGACTTACTAAGGCTAATTATTATGTAGTGAGTGAGTGAATGGGGCGCTTAGGATCCCCATTTTTAAGCAGCATATGATCGGAGTACTTTATCTGTTTCAGTCCTTACAACTTAGTTGTGCATGACAAATTCCTATAAAATAGTTTTGTGGTCAATCAATAATCTTTGATGGATATAAACGGGAGCAAAAATGTAATTTAAGCAGAAAAGAAAAAGGACCGCTGAAAGGTTAAGTCAATCTTTACCTTACAACATATTTTACTCTAAAATTTCGTGTTGTATGGTATGGAAATTTTCAGAAATATTTATGATTTAAGCACTGGGTTGGATCTGAGAGTTGGATGTTTCCCATGTTCTGTATACAATTAGATTCAAACATATTGTCTATATAAGCTTAACAAAAATATTAACTTCATTATTTTAGTAAACATGCAATAGTTAATTTAATAAATTAAAAAATCCGCCTGATTGTATAATAACAACCTGATAATTGAAATTGAATTTATATATTTTGAATTTTAAAAGAGGTTAAAAAAGTTATTTTGCAATTTGCAACAAACTTTAATACGTAATTTAAATGGGCTACGAATTAATTTCTGCACAATTTTGCTGTGAAATATAGCCAGAAGAGGATTAATACATTATCAATTTAAACTAAAGTAGAAAATATACAAATGCATATGTTTTGATATAGCATAATACAAATAGATTAAATATTGGAGGATCGTAGGCAGAGAATACAATCCCAAGATCCCGAATTCGATCCCGGCCGCCTTCTGTCCTCGAAAATCGCCGGATGTTTGAGATTGCCCCAAACAGGTCTAGTTAGTAGTGCATTGCGCCTTGATAATGATTTTGGCTGGATTATATTAATAGTATTTACTACATAACGGCAAGAACAACCCTTAGATACGCCGTCTGATACGTACTACACAGGTACAACCCTAGTATCATATTTATTGACGAAGAAAATTATTGTTAATAGTCGAGATGACACGGAAGAAGAAAGGTCAGGATCACAAACAGATGATGACCTAAGGCCACAAGCCTACCAAATCCAATGCCAATTGAGACTAAAGGAAAAGTAACAGCTGCGAATTTGATAAGTGTAGGAAATCCAGATCCTGAAGTACTAGTACAAAATTAATCGGGATTGGCAATAGTATAAGACGTGAAATGAGCCTATTTGGAAATGGAGTAGTTCGTGGATATCACTTAGAAGGACCATATAAGTATCTAATGTCTATTCCTCCAAGCAGTGTAGAACCTAAACGAGCGTTTTTAACTACTGCTTATATTGACAATAAACTACGAAGCATGCTTGGAATGGGTTGACATTCTTGCGACTGTATTTTTGAAATTCTAGTGTTTTGTTTTGTCTTTGTTCATTTCTTACTTGATTGTGATTTGTGCTGTGCGACAATATAAACTAATTTTGAGAAATTACTCAATTGTTTTTTTATATGAACCCAATTAGAAACCACATATTCTAAGCCTCAGGATCCCGGCATTACGCATCAAACGTTCCGTAATCCTGGTATTGAAATCCATGTTCGGGACTGTATTCTCTAATCGTAGGATATCCAATAACCAATATGAGTACAATGTGAATAGAATAAACACATTTTGTGATAATCCACAGTGTAATACAAAACTAAAGTTCAAACTGATACACTATTCTGTAGGACTGCTAGAGTTGTACGAGAATATTGTATCAGTTTGAACCGATATAGAACAGTTTGATTCGACTGACATTGAGAAATTATTACGTAAACATGTGATCTAAAGCGGAACTGTACATCGTTATACCATACTCTGTGCGCTACTCTTTGGCAATTGTTTAGATAAACAGCGTTTGTTGTATTAGACTGTTTTGTTGTTAATTGATATACGAGGAACTATACGCGATTTCTTCTTACATTATAATCGGTCAGTTGATGAAAAATAGAAAGCAACTAAATAAATATTTTCGAGTTAAAATAGGTATTAATTGTTGTAATTCTTTGGAAGTGAGTCGTTAGAAATACAAATAGTAAAATATTGGATTATTGTAACAAGTCAAACTTTGTCTGACTTTAAGAACCTTTACACACGACGTTTTTAAATTTATATTGTCAATTTTGACGGATATGACGTGCGTATGTACCTTTAAGAGAAGAGTGAAGTAGTTCTTAACTATAAAAACATTATGGTGTAGTAGTGCGCAATGTCTTTCAATCGCATCACCAATAAAAAAAATTAAGGGAGCCTTAGTTTTTTTTCAATAAAAAAATTGATAAGTAATACTCATTCCTCACAGTTTATTCACGATTAATTAAAACGAAATGAGCGTCTTAGACAAAAAAGATATTTCTTTTTTTTCCGCTTTAACTTCCAAAACTACATCTGGGCCATTGCCTATTAACCTGCGTGCTCCCTGATTGACATACAATACATTGTGCATAGACAAGGTGTGCCGTGCCGGTAAACACTAGTCAGTCCAAATGTTGCACAGCTAATGGCCGCTGTGTCACAATCATCCATCATAACGTGACGTGTCGCTCTGTCCGTTCAGTTCACTTTTATTAAGCGATCAAAAGTAGGCTAGGAAAAGTACAGGCAATTTGTCACTGTTGCCTTGATTGTTATTAATTGTACATTTTTTGTTTATTGTAAATTGTTTATATTTATTTTCGAACGATCTTTTGACTTCATTATGAGTTATTTAGTCACGTTTAATTTTATTAGACTACTTCAGCTCTTTCAACATAAAAATGATCGTCTCGCTTAATTAAGACATTTATCAACTCGATTACTTCACGCCAATGGATATTTACAATGAACTATCAGCTCAGCAACAAAGACGATTCTTATCGAGGGTCACATTAGTCCGAAAAAGCAATAAGATGATTCACGAGAAAGACTGGTTAGGACACAAATTTATATTTGATTTAGCCGGATAATAAGGCTGCTTGACTTCTAAAATGTGAAAATCAAAATATCTAAAACCGTGTACTGTACTGTGTACAATGTACTGGATTACAACTAGAGAATTGACAATAGTTCTTATGCAAGACCGTTATTGTTCGAATTTGTAACGTGCGTTATATGTTATTGGAGCGAGGAAAGCCTTGTCAATAAAATGGACGGAACTCTGCCTGTCAGAATAGCTCAATAGGCACAACCTTTATAATATGCTTAGGCAGTAAAAATTTACATAATGTGTCCGATGACAGGCAGTACTTCCCATACTGAACGGTTACGAATCATTGAGCTTATTAATGACAACTATATTAACCGAGCCTTAAAACTGACGATGATAGTATAAAGTAAGAAAGTTCGATTGTTATACTATTTTTTGTTCATAAAGATTGTCATTGTCACAGCAAGTAGATTATTTTTGTGTTAGTCGTTTAGAACTTTAATTCATTTTAAACGTATAATAAAAACTTTATTCATAAAAAAATGTTATCTAATCGTTTTTCGCATTTAAAATGGCCCGACATAAATAAAAATGTAATACGACAATGCTATGAAAATATTTATTTAACATCCGAATTACCTCAATGGCTAAGTCGTCGGTATAAATCTTTATAGTAATATCACCTTAGTAGGTTAAGTCGGAATACTTCATAATACACGTCGGAATTTCATTGGTAAGCGTCACCTGGAATTAGAATCTTCAGGCGTTATGTCGACTGTCGGATACGCACGTTACAGGTAAGAAGCTTAAAGCGAGCTGAAAGGGCGGCGGTTATTGCTGTACAAGTTTTCTATTCATTGTCTTTTGTATTTATAACAAATTATATATAGCAATTATTTCTTCTTTACTATTTATGTCTATCCTATCTATGTAAATGTCAATGTACCAATTGTTATCATCGTGATAACGATAGAAGATATGTCTAACCATTTTTGATGTACGTATGTATAAACGTATGTATACAGTTGAACGTAGTGTAGTGAAACGCAGATCAGTAACTCCGTTTCGTGTTCTATAAGATCAAGTCGGTCTATTTTCCTTAAGGTAAATGCTTTCTTAACCCTACCATCTCTGAACTGGTTGTATAAGTAAAGTTTAATACAGTAAGTATATGTTATGGTTAATTAATTCCACCGTAATGTCAATATTGCGAGTTATTTACAAAAGCAAGCCTGCCTTTATTTTCGCATTTCGTTGGCAGGGCCGTATCGGACCGTGTATGGATTGTTGTATTGCCCTGCAACATGCGAGTGCGTTGACCCAATACAAATAAATAGCTGGCCACAATGTGCGTATGTGTGCTTCCGATCATTCAACGTAACATTTACATTGTATATTTAACTGTGAAACGTTTTCGTACAAAATCATTAGCTCAACTGTCCAGTCTTATGATGTTCGAATTGATTCGGTTTTCATTCCGTTTGGACGGGAAACAATAACAATGCTATGATAATTTACGTTTTTTGTTTGATACAAGCGAGGACTTCGCGTGCTTGGTTGTTGTTGTAGTTGTACATATACGTGCTTTAGTGCGATAGCGAATTGAATACTAAGACGAATAACTAAACAAAAACACTAAACTGTACTTGTTTTAGTATTATTAGATTAACCAAAAAAATTATTCAGTAGGCGACTATAGTTTATTACTTCGAAAACGGTAACTATAAGATACACATTTTTTTAAATTTATGTACTCTAACCGGTTATCACCCAACCGGACTAAATAAGGATGGAATCAGAATTTACTGCGAGCTTTGAACCGAGCGGTTTAGATCCTAAAGATGGCAGAAAGCGAGCGAAAATAAAATCGCAAAATGTAGCAAGTACTTTCTTTATGAGTATACTTTATGCGATTAAGAATACGAAACACAGACACTTTACAGTATCATCAGGTAGCTTGGTTTTGAACATCCACTAATTTGATCATGTATCGGAATCCTGTTAGGCTATAGATAATTACAATTATTTATAATTTGCTATTAGTAGTTATATACGTTTGAAATGAGTCCAGAAGACCAATAGACGCTTGCTCACATTGCTCGCATAATAATTGAATTAGTCTTTTCATTAGCGGCATCACGGTAAGTTGTTAATTCTCTTCACACAGCGGAATCGTACATGCAAAAATATTCCAGACATCGCTACGCCCGTAGAGCTACACTAGCGATCCAATATCACGTATTTTAACAATGTTATTGCGATATCTGAAGATATAAGGGCCTTTTTATCATAATATTTGAAGAAATCAAGTCCCGGAATTCGCAAGACAACCCTAAATTTGCAAACTCAGCTGGGCTGCATATTCGAAATGCTTGCCTATGATCAAATATTCACTGTCTCATACGATATCACGATTGTTCAGATAAGTTGTAGTAAAAACTTTCATATACATATTTATAAATCACTTAAATAAATACTTTCTTAATTAATTCGGTGGTTCGAGCATGTTGGAAGGATGAACGAAGAGATAGTCACAAAACAAATTTAATAGTAAAGTGGTGTTGGCAAGGGACGGCCCAGGAGAACTTACATGTATCAGATTAGTGACATACTAAAGAAGGGTAGAAGAAGTATTAACAGTGGTAGAGCCCGCAACAACAACATCTGTTGCACGATTGGGCCTGCTCGACCGGTGAAATACCACACCCTCACAGAAAACAGGCGTGAAGTAGAAGTACTCTGCTTTTCGTTTGATGAGTGAGGTGCCGGAGGCCTAATTTCAGTTCTCTTCCCCATCCCACTCTTTCCTAATAAGGATAGGATGGGAACGGGATCAAGATTGGACGGGGAGGGGGTTAAGAGGGAAAAGGTGATATCCTTTTGTCCTGTCTATGCCCTGCTCTGTCCATTAAAGGTAGGCAACACTTTTGCTTATTGCGGATGTCTATGGGTAGCGCTCACTTATCATCAGGTGATCCGTTTGCCACCATCTTCCATAAAAAAAAATGTTTGTATAGGTGTATAGATGTAGAAGAAGCGAGAGAGGTGTGCCAGGATATGTGCCTGCTGCTCTCTGAGTTACAACGGTGAGCGTTCATCATTAATTTATTCTATTTTAATATTTACCTGATTTTATTTGTTTTATTTTATACCACTAACATGCGATATAGATTTAAATAATTAATAAATATAATCCAAGTATACCTTTGTCTTCAGGAGGAGGTGTAATATTTTTCTTCGGCTTCTTATTCTTTCTTAAATTACATGTTAACCTCTCAATAGCTTTCAGTATCTTCTTGCTGACTTTGTTAATGGTTCTTTGTTTCGGATCGTTGTACTTCGTTCGTGTGCCGCCGACGACCTTTTCACGGCCTGAGTGTGCGCTATCATCGCTTTCAGTTGCCGACGATTCAGAGACCGGGTGAAATATGTGAGGTGAACTCGCGAAACAGGGGGAATTCATTTTAACAACTATCCTAAGCACATTACCATAAACATTAACTTTTTCTAGCCTTTCTTTGTGTCACTTGGTATTTTTTCAGTTTTAAATTTGTGGATACTTTTAAAGACGACTAGTCCCAACAAGCTCTAGCTGAACGTATTAAGCCGTCGACGGTACTGCTCGAGACGTAGGCCTATGACTTCAGAATGCCTATCAACCGTAACACCACACCTCGACAAGCCCAGACCTTGACCTGTCTGGAACACTAACCTTATAAATCACGCTGAACCTATTCTTTGGAAACAAAAGGCAATATTTAATACATCATTAACCGTTCTCAAGGCTAATTAGACACATTTCGATAACCGTATTTTTCTCTAAGTATCAGTTATTGGTATAAAACTACTATCATGCTATGGATAGACATATACGTCGGGTATATACGAAAAGTTTGTAAAGGATATAAAGATACACCTCACCTTTTAAGCTGAAATTCGTAGATTCCAAAATATTTTCGAAAATAACTTTTCCCATTATCTTATATTATTAGTTATCCATATTATACAATTTCACTTCATGTCACAACTTTCTCAAAATCTCAACATTTCCGATGAAAATATAAAAAGTGTAATGTATCGCGGATATTACGCTTTATACGTCTGTTTGTTTACAAAATTTCCATCTCAATTTGGAACAAACTATAGAGTACCAGCGCGACCGAGATTAGCTCGATGTTTTATTTTTCTTTCTTTCTTCTGGCGCTATTTGATAAATTTGCATTTCTTCATAAAGTTTTCTAAAACTACATAGATTGACTAAGGCGAAACCTTATCTTAATACGTAAATTTTATTTAAAGCGTTAGAGCCGTTTTCGTGATACACGAAATTTAAAGAAATATTATAAAGGGAAGATTTGATTACTGGCATTGAATAAGCTCAGAAAGCTTGCTCAGCTTGCTCTTATATTGAATGACATCTTAACGACCGCAGCTGTGAATAAAAGGTAACATGAGGGTATTTAAAAAAAAAATTGAGCAATATACCGTCTCGAAGTCAGTCTACCGCGCGCCGCCATTATGGCGTGTTCTGTTTTAGTGAAATTTGTTGATTTGTGATTTAATTTAGGATTTTCGGTAAAAGTGATGTTGTAAACACTTTTTAGATTGTTTTTATCGATTTTTAGATAGTTGAAATAGTGCAATATGTAGTGACAAAAATTGCCGCGATTATTATACATATGAACGTAAGTGATGCATATAATCGAACGATCAAATAGAGAACAGAGTAAGTTCTACAAACTGCTATTCGTCTTTACTTTATTTATTATTGGCAATAGCAAACTCTTATACAGCTAGTTATTAATCCGCGACAATTGTTCTTAGCCGCCTCTAACAATACGCCCTTGAAATGAAGTGGCATAATACAGCGCGCCCTAGCTCCGCGGAACGCAAAACAAAAGCGATCTCACTAACTTAACTACAGTTCGATAATTAATTTGATGTCGAATGGTATAGAAATACTATAGGATATGTTATAACGGTAATCATTGTAATATCTCATTTTGAGATCTTGAAGGAAAGTAACGAGTCAGAGGCATATAGTCTTTACATAGTATAAAGCAAAGTCGCTTCTGCTGTCTGTTCCCTTAGATCTTTTAAACTACTCAACGCATTTTGATATATTTTTCATAAATAA
>JWHW01037180.1:73612-86872 GCA_000931545.1 Papilio glaucus | reverse complement strand
GGGTATCATAGGAGTACAGTTAGTGGGTTTTCTTGAATTTTTAAATTACTATTGCTAGTAGTAACAAAAAAAATGTTTTTGCTACAAATGTTTCCTTCTCCTTTTTACACTACGAGTTTTTAAAGAAATCAAAAGGCAATAAATCTCCACACGAAATTCTACACTGTAATAAAGGCATTGATATTAAAAGGCTTATCTTACATAAAATTTGTTCAACAAAGCATATGAAAGTATAGTTATATGAACGCGATAAGGAGTCGGGTGCGAACGAACAATCGCCAATGATGGGGAAACTTGAAAGTGACACTTGAATAGGATCGTCTTTCGAAGAAGCCACGTGTCGTTTACTAGACCCACATTGTATATTGAATACTATACTTATAAGTAAATCAATGTTCAATATTAACTAATGTATCAAAAAAAATGCAACGGATGGAAATTGTGCTTACTCTCTAATGGTACAAATGGTCGGTATTCTATGATAACTGACTTTTATGCTGATATACAAGTATGTCAGACTCTAAGCTAAGTAAAGCATCCCAACAATTTCACGCACAAAATCTCATTCATCTTAAGATATAAGTTGGCAAGCCGTATTGCGCGCTTTTGAACAAAACGGTTGAACGGTCATGTAGAAACGCTCGGCAACAAAAATTATGTTCTCAAATTACATCTGATCCCAAAAACTTTGTATTTTTAATTTATATGGGGCACACTGCAAAGCAAAACATACTAGCTTCACGAAGCTGAAGAAAGTTTTGTTTAACAAAATAAGTAAATGTAAATGAATAAATAAGCGTTCACGTCTATAACCCAGAGGTGTTGCTATTTTCATTTCTCACAATTTTAGGACAAATACTTCGCTCCCTCTAAATCCATACTTCTACACGCTAATCGGTTACTCTTAACATACTTACCGTTTTAGAATGAATGAAGCAAGAGGGACAATTGATCGTACTAGACGAACTTATATCAATGATCGTTTCTTAGATCGGAAAATGTTTTTAATATTTCCTATTTAAACTTATGAAATAAACATGATGCTATTCGTAATTAAGTTTTATTTAAACTGTTTAAATTTTCGAATACTAACTCGTAAAACATTTACTTGGATGAAGCTGAAAAAATAAAATTCTCTTGAGGAAAATTTGCTCACTTGCAGAATTTATGAACGTCGCGCAACTAAATATATTACCATTTGCAAATTACTGAAACATTTTATGGGAGGTTTTATCTTTAGGAATATAAGAACATATTATTTTATTTACTCCGAACAATACTATACTTACACAGAATATTAAACAAGTCTTGGTCTTAACAATATCTGATGAATATTTTTTTTATGGAAGAAGGTGGCAAACGAGGTAGTGGTATACTTGATGATAAGTGACGCTACCCATAGGCATCTGTAACTAATGGGCAGAGGAAGGGTTAGACAGGAAAAAGGATATTGTCTTTTCCTATTCATCCCCGTCG
This sequence comes from Papilio glaucus, assembly GCA_000931545.1. Lineage (NCBI taxonomy): Eukaryota > Metazoa > Arthropoda > Insecta > Lepidoptera > Papilionidae > Papilio > Papilio glaucus. The sequence continues at coordinate 85,396 of JWHW01037180.1, read as the reverse complement.
ATTCCAATCTTCTTCCCCTTCCCATTCAATTCTTTTAAAGGAAGAATCGAAAGGTATCCCAAAGGGATTGCACATCACTCATCAGACGAAACGCAGAACCATACTTCTACTTCATGCCGGCCCAATCGTGCAACGGACTACATTATTACAAAAGATTGTCTCATCGTCAATGTTATAATTATGTCTAACTGTCTATCTTATTATATATAACTGTAAAATCTTATTAGAATTATGTGGTAGTTTTGTAAAACCTTTGACAACGAGTTGAATAATTTCCCAAACCTCAGACCATCTTAGAACCTAACAATTTTTTAATTTGAAAAACTTTTGTTTTATTTTAATTTTAACCAATGCTACAAAGGCGAATGTCGAAAGTTAGTGTATAAAGATCGTAATTAACATTCAAATTTAAGACCGCGAAACGAGAACCAGAAACATCTGAAACTAATTTACTGTTTGTAGCTGAAACCCTTTTATTCAGGAACAACTGACGACAAAGTAATACACTCAAAGAACACGCCGATGCATCCTTTGAATCTAATTCAAGCGAGTCATAACTCAGAAACAATCATTTTCCAAAACCATAACTTATTTCGCTTGCAGCCGTGCGTGAAATGAATAACGTAACATTTTATATTTCCAACTGTTCCGCTGCTAAATGCGCAAGCTATTTGAGCAGAATGCATTTAGTAGCGCGACAACCATAAATTCAACACCAAATGCGAACCCCCGTTAACGTAGCATTTTGTTAGCTTCACAGAAAATTTTATATAAAATTATTGCATTTTATATGAAAGATGAGACGTGATCAAGAGTTCCTTTTCAAATTATTAAAATAAGATACTATAAGAACAATCATGAATAATATACATGATATCTACCAGGATTTTGTAATACAAATAGCAGCAGCCCATTTGAAGTTATTCAAAGCAAAAGCTCCACTGTGTATCTAACATATCTAGCCTTTGATATCTTCAAGAAACAGGACTCCTTATAGGATAAGACATAGAGGTCTAATAAGTCCTACCTAGCTTCCTTTACTTATTTCAATCGTTTAAATAATAGCATCATCACTGTTTCATTGTACTTGGATTATATTTATTTCTTAAAATTTAATTCCACAAAAGCCGAGTTCTTGGATGATCCGCCTACGAATCCAGTGGCTCCTGATGTAATCCTGTAGTCGGGCGGCAGTTTTTTTAGAAGTTAAAATGTGCATTTTTTTAATTAGCTAGAATTGCGCGCTGTGTTCACTTTTTTTGGATGTAATTTTATAGGATGGTTGGAAAATTTAAGTTTGTTTTTATGTTTTATCTAGGTTGTGAACCTTTAAAATAAATAAATAAAAACCAAAAGGTTTGACCATAAAATTCGAACGTTTGCAAATCAACTGCAGAATTCCATTAAAAAGCATATAATAAATCAGCCTTTTCTAGAATTTTCCCCACTGTAGGGACACAGGCCTCCCCTCTGAGATAGGGAAGGGCCGTAATCCACCACCACGCTGGCCCAGTGTGGGTTGGTGGTGCATGTCACGTGTCTTCAAATTTATGGGTTCTAAGATATGCCGGTTTTCACGATGTTTTCCTTCACCGTTTTTGGAGCAGTGGTGATGAAATAAATTAACACAAAGTAAAGCGCGTGTCTGGATTAAAACCCGCGAACTACAGTACGTACGTCAGGGCCTAAACCACTGAGCCACCACTGCTCCCTGAGCCACCACTTAAAAAGCATACCTAAACTTAATTCCCTAATCTCCACAGGGACATTTAGACATACTGCCGGTATCCATACTTTTGTTCGTTCAATGTGCGTGCAGCGAACGTCAATCGATTCAAAACAAGTTGCCAGAGAGTTGCCAGTGTTTCAACAGAAGATTAAATAGACTAATTCTAAACTAAAATACAGATAAAAAATAATAAACTATTTCGGTTTTATTTCTTACAGAGTTCTACAATAACCATAAATAGTGCTGACACGGAATACGTAAAGTATATTACTTATTTCGCCAAAGGTTCTATGACATTTCATATGAGACGAAGCACTATTCACTTGATCTACATATACTACAAATACAAAGTGCTAATAGATCAAACACAGAATCTGTTTGTTTAGGCCGCACGAGACATGCGTCAAGACGTCAGTTAAAATAATACCGTCAGCTTTTAATAGAACCAACGGAGATGAGTCATACAGTATTACGCTAATCGATGTTAAATTTAGCTTCGACGTTGATGATTGATTTTGTAATACATATTACTCTATGCTTTATTACTATGAATATACTGACGTGGATATGAGAACCATATTCTCTGGGACTTAAAGAATTACTGTATATGCCTTGTAACATTAAGGGTTCACCTGTTAAATTTATTTATTTAGCTTTGTCTATAATATAGTAAAAGATTTCTCAGTTTACCTAAATATAATGTGAAAATAAAATCAAAGACGAGAAGCTATTTTTTTATTTAATAAGAATTGGCCTTCTGGTGCTACGGGAATGAGATAATGAGCTTGAAAAATGTCGATGGGGTTGGAATATAATTATTACATATATTGCTATTATATAAAATTATACATAACTTCACTAGATATTTATCCCACTAATAATAAACTATTACCCTGAACGGATATGCAAGCTTGCAAAGCTTACGGCATAAAAAATAAATCATCTTACAATACAATTGATAAATATAAATGAGGTCTCGTGAAGGAGCATGTTGCGGCTCCCGTAATTAATTAATCGCCCCTCAGCATTGAGTTCATTCGCATCGGCGGAAAATATAGCGCTATTCTCATCCTACTCCTTAACTCAACAGACAAAAGGTTGCTCTTTGAATCGTTACACAATAAAATGTTTAAGGAATTGCCGATAGGCAATTTGTAAATTTATGGTTGCTTTTAACCAACATAGGTCTACAAAAGATTTTTTTTATAATTATCTGACCCAACAAGCAGTGTCACCTACCGGGTCCAATTGTGAATCTACACCATCCTGCGACCTATTCAAACTTTAAAAAACATTAAAATAAACTAGAGCTTGACAACAATGCCACCTGATGTTATAGAGATGTGGGCTAAAGATGGTACGCACTAAACAAGAGAAGAGAACCCTACATTATCATATTCTTTTTAGATAACTGTGTACGCGAACCTATGCATAAGATTTTACCCTACCTATTTCAAGGGGAACTCGTCTAACGCCGCTAAAGAAGTTTTCACTTCAAAAACAGTAGTAACCAAGTAATACACAAAACATATTATTATTTTCATGTGTAAGTATAATGAATATACACATACTTATTTCTAAAATGTTTAATACTTTTTATGAACTGTGACGTAATTTAATCAACACCGAGGGCAGAACTCTTGGAAACGACGTGCCCCTGATATCTCTTTGTAGGAAATTCAAACAATTTTTCTTTCATGCAAATCGCAGCCAAATGAATTATCTTTGAATTCTTTATGAACGCAGATAATACTCGAAAAGAATAAATCAAAAAAAACATGATACGTCTTCGTTTTTTTTTTCATAAGAACATGTATTTCGAGAAATTTGCTCTTTATTTTTCCCCTTTTCTTAAAGCTATATTTTAGAACTTATTTATTTGTTTAAATAAACACTTCTTTGCATAAAATAGATGTCGGGATTTATGCCTTTAAGCATTCTCCCCCAGTCGAACACGCACTAAAGAAAGAAAAAATACAAAGAGGTGTGTGTCTACATGAAAAGTATATCGTATAAAATTCCGTGGTAGAGCCCACAATCCTTTATTCTTCCAATCCCTTTTCCTGTCTATCCTATTCCCTGTCCATTAAAGGTAGACAACACATCTGCAACTCATTTGCTTGTTTCGGATGCCTATAGGAGCGATCACTTAACATCAGGTGAACCGCTTGTTCGTTTGCCACCTTCCATAAAAAACATTGATAGTATAGAAAATACAAAGATACACACTTACAAAACAAGTAGTGTTCAGTTTTAGTCCAGGAGTTAGATTTTAAGAAGTTAAAAATTAGTTATTTATTATAATTTATATTTTTAAACAATAACTTATTTAAAAGTATATCGCAAAACCAAACGAAAAATCTATACGATTCTTTTTTTTTATAAGAAATTATAAAACAAAAAACAACAAGACTATTCAATGTCTTGAATGTCTTCAATGGAAGAAAGGGCCAAATGAACAAGCGCATCACCTGATAAGTGAGCGCTATCCATAGACATCTGTTACTTGTCCGCAACAAGCAAATGTGTTGCAAATGCGCTGCATACCTTTAAAGAACAGAGGAGGGTAGACAGGAAAAAGGATATTTCCTTTCCCCGTTAACACCCTCCCCGTCCAAACCTCTTCCTGTTCCCATCCTATACTTATAAAGAACTTCCCCTACCCACCCTGGGTAGGGGAAGAGGACTGAACAGTCCTCACTCATCAGACGAAACGCATAGTACTTCTACTTCACGCCTGTTTTCTGTGACATCGTGGTATTTCACCGGTCGAGCCGGCCCAATCGTGCAACAGATGTTGTTGTTGCGAGCTCTACCACTGTTAAATTGTCTACTAAAAAGCAAATGCGAAAAATACAGCCAACTTAATCCAACGTCAGTAGGTAAGACTTCCATGTACTTTCATATAAACCTTTTTTATTTTTAAATTGACATGTACATTTTATTACCAATTTATGAAATATAGAAAAGTTTTATTTATATTTTTGTCTCTTTATCGATAGATCCAATACTTTTACTTCAATTTCTACAGAAAAAGAGTAGGAAGCAAACGTAGTTAAAGAAGTTCATGTTAAGTTTCTCATAAGTAGTGGCATTAATACTTCATTAGCTTAATTACTTGCAGGTTACAGATTTTGCTGTTCTTTTCACATCATTCACATAAGTTTGAAAAGTTTATTCAAATTATTTTCTATTCAGTAAACTTTTAAAGATTCTACAAAACGCTGATCAAATGGCGCAAAGGTAAGTGGTTGGTACGTGGATATCTAATTACGAAATAAGTCTTAAACAACTACCTCGTTGACTTGGTCAGAAAATCTGCAAGTGATTTCTGATTGTAATAAATTTTCATGAAAAGTAGTCGCTATACTCGAAATCAGCGTTATATTTGAAAGCCATTAGATATTATTCTCTAAAAGTATACTTTAAATTCAAGGCACGCACGTGTTACATCGATATAACCAAGTGGTCATCAAAACTAAGATGATCATTTTCATTTAGTACAAACATTTAGTGCCACATTAGTTATATCTAACAATAAGTTAAATTTGACGCAAAAATGAGAAAAAAGTAAAAGAAATTTGAGAAAAAGAAAAGGGAATCAAAAAGTCACGATAAGCAGTATATGCATTTCAAATGCAACAAGAAATCGCAGCTGATTCCATTTGCAGTAACAAGCCCGTGACACAAAGCTCTTTATATTTCTATCCGCTCGCATACAATTTGATACTCTACCTATTCGAGTGGCGCACTCGTTTATCCAACGATGAATGCTAGATCCCGTTAACGTAGATCGTCTGAATGTCTTATACCTTTTATTTTATACAACTATACTTCTTTTCTTTGCTTTCGTTGTACAAATATAGACATTTCATCGTTCTTCAGTTCTTAATACCCAAGCACGAAAGGTTCTATTTATGCTTTGACCCTTCGACAATACTTTGATTTATTCATAGCTTGTCATTTCCAAGTTAATTGTTTAGAATGGGTGTCCTAGGGCAACACTGACAATTTTACGTGATTTGGTAAACTTTGAAAGATTTTTTATAATAAATTAACACATTATATGGTGATTTATAAAAATCGATAAAATTATTATCATACATATTTTTCCATAATCTTTTCTGTCATACTAAGGAAAAGCGATATAAGGAGTAACCGTAACCGACGAGCATGTACGCGTAGATGTATGGATGTATGTAGAAGAAGCCAAGAGGTGTGCCAGGATCGAGATGTGGAAATCCATCATCTCTGCCTACCCTTTTGAGTTACGGACGTGAGCGCATATTTGTTTATTTTTCTAAACAATTTATTTTTGTGCTACATGTTTAAAATGCATGCAACATTTATTTTTCTACGCTTTGCTTTATTTTCATATAACCAAGACTTTTGAAAAGAAATGTCAACTAGACTACGGATGGAACAAACGAACGCCTCCCAAATGGGAAGCCGGGGGTGCGATTCAAACGTCATTTATGTGTTTCCGATACTGACGATTGTTCTTTCGCCCCTACGTCTCGGAATATATTGAATGTCCTATATTATTAGACTTATTCCGATTATTTAATATAGAAAAAGGCTGTAAACTAAAAAGTTTTCTGCGCCTTCGTAGACTTAGAAAAGGCCTATAATAAAGTTAAAAGAGATGATCTGTGGTCAACTTTAGTTGAGTTTGGATTGAACAGTGACCTTATACAAGCATTAAAGTATCTTTATAAAGAGTCTACTTCTTGTGTTAGAATTAACGGGGCCTACTCAGACTGGTTCAGCATCAATAAAGGTGTAAGACAGGGCTGTGTAGCATCCCCGTGGCTATTCAATCTCTTTATGGATGATTGTTTGAAAGCTATTATTGTATACAAATGTATTCACGTATATAGGTATGTAAGTCCGGTCCATTTTTATCTCCTGTAGCCTAAACGGCTTGACTGAATCTGAACAGTGAGGTCTCATTAGATTGGTATTCTTTTCCGAACCATCATAGTTAATGTTGATGTGATGATAATCATACCCTCAGTCGGGTTCTTTGTTTTTAATTAACTATTGCTTGTCTAGTTTATAAACTAAAATTATTATTCATTATGTCTTGCCCTGATAGATACCAGAAATATGTTGTAGTTAGAAAATACAAAATACAGTGGTTAAAGAGAGCCGAAACTTCTACATAAAATAGAAGGAAACTGAAATGTTCGCGACGTATCATTAACCGCCTAAATAAAGATTCCGAGTTAGACAGGAATGGCTGGGCCGGTAAAGTCGGGAAATAAAAAGGCATTACCGTCAATTTGTACACTCATTACTAAATACGGATGGTGAAATAACAGTTAATTCTTGATATAGTGTAATGCTATACAAAAATAATAAGGACTGCCAACAGAAGTGAAAACACAATACATGTGAGAAGGCGCGACAATAGTTCAAAAATAAATAACCTTAACAATAAAATTCAAAATTGAATACAAGGAAAATAAATGAAAAAGTATCAGCATGTTGCCGACGCGTGTTGCCGAGATGTCGACCGTCTAGAGCCTTTCTAGTTGAGAACAAATTTGTGAAGAAAATGTGTCTTTAATAAAGACTTGAAGAGGAATGGACGGACATAAATCATGTTAAAAATATAGTATAATCACAGAGCTGTACAAAATTATTAAATAGTACTTCATTTTATTATAAAACAAAACAATCGAAAAACGTGTCACTGTGAAAAGGCTTTATGATAGTTTTCCAATAAAGTTTCAATATTAAGTTTGTATTCATTTAAATGTTGCGAGAATTAATGGTGAAACTTTATGGTGAACTTATATTAAATTTACACTACATGGTTGTAATATATTTTGCTTTAGACTAACATTTGTGTTGACCCAATTTCGCAAATATTACGCCACATATTCTGTTTTGTCGTGTAATGAAATTAGCAACGGAAACGGTGGACTGTACAACAATGTTAAACACGAAATTAATAACGGAATAACGTTAGATATTAGAGACCAATTCACTTAACCTAACGAAACCTTTTACATAAAAATAAATACGTAATTTATAAAATTGTATATATACGTGTAAATACTGCGTTATCAAATATAGCTATTACCATTACCAGGGAGTGTCGTGCGCCTCCGAAATACGAGCGTGTGCTATGAAAATCTCAATGCGCAGTGTGTTTTGCTGATGCTAGCAAAATCTCCAAAACTGTCCTGTTTTGAATTTTATAAAAACTTTCAATCATCATCATTCTAAAGATCATATATATTATGATCTTACAGCTACTAACAGCTATTTTATAGCATTTTTATCGAACAAATGTTTGACATGGTTCTTAAAATTAATATAACTTATTTATTTATAAACCGATTGAGGTAAAACAACTAAATATAAAATAACACTAAATGTTAAGTGACACTTACCATAATACGCAGTGAAAACCGCACCCAAATCGGTTAAGCCGTTTCTGAGATTAGCGGTAACAAACACACAGACAAACGGAAAAAAGTTTTAATAATCATTGTTTTGGGTTTTATGGCGTTTATGAAGGCCCCCAATAATAGTTTTTCTCAAATATCTTCCAAGTACAGACAGCGATCAGTTACATTTTTATTATATGTATGAATAAATAATAAACTAGAAATTTTGTCGCAAATTGTGAGCGGTGTACATTTCTTATTTGATTTCTTGGTTTCACAAATTATATCTCGATGTAATACGATGAATACCTTCCAGCGTCTCTTTGAGTTAAACACTGAGAACACCAGTGTTTGAATTATAGAAGCAGTATTCAATCTAGCAAGCGATGCCGGCTTACGACTGAACATTTCCAATCCCTTTGTAGCGAATTTAATATTTCCAAAGATCGCTTTTGGCTAGATAGCACATTTCAAAGTAGAGTCTGTTAATTAAATTTGAAATACCATCAATTCTCATGGCCCTAATTACAGTTTCATTTTACTTTAAAAAAAACTCTATTTGTTTGTATCCCTATACAAGTTACCTGTTTCTTTTTGTAACCATTATTAAAATTAGCACAGAACTGCAGTTTTTAAAGATTGGCGAGACGCGCGACACGGAATAATAAGGAAAAAGTGCCTAAAGAGGTTGTCTGCCTACAATACAGAATGGTTAAAAGGTGGCAAAGGTAAGCCATGTCAGCCATGACCAGGACTAAAAAAGGATAAAGGAATTTATTATACATCAAATGAGGAACATCGCGCGCAAAAACATTGGGCGGAGGTTGAAGATATAGGTGATTGTTGACTTTAGGGTTGGTTTAATTCTCGGTCTACGAACTGGATGACTAGTACGATGCATCGATGTAATTAAAATAGCGCTAATAACAAACCTTAGTGGTTTACAAATGATATATTACTTATATAAATTGTACCCAATATAAAAATACTTTAAAAATATGATGAAAATGAGAAGGTACAAATTGAAAAATCTATGTAAACAAAGATTACTTAAGTCGGCGGCAAAAGTAATTATGGTCGTCCTTCAATTTTACGTTCTGGCATTGTTGCCTGCCCCGATATTTATCAATGATATTTTTTCTTTATACGTATATACATACAGCTTAGCAGAAGATCTTGAATATTTATCAATTTATCGAAAAATACTTAAATCAATTAATTAATATACTAAAATCTACTTATTGCTATTAGTCCGTAGCGTCAGTCGTAGAAAAATCGCTCGAAGAACAAAAAATCGTGTAACCATATAACCGCATCCAACCATTATTGAATTCACTCAAACACACGCAAGATGTATATTTAAAAATAAGCAGTAGGTATATATACCGAAATAAATTAAATCTGGTATTCAAAATCTCATTCAGTGAAGTGCTTTAACCTAGATTTATAATCGATTTAATTGCGATAGTGCATCCGTTCGTCTGACACACTCAAATGCAAATCTATCAGCAACGTCTGCAACAAGCGGATTGATCTGGGACCGACGCCGGCCACGCCGCCCACCGGCGATGCGTTTTATCTTAATGTTAAACTATTTGGCTTCTATTTCCAGTCAGGCTATTTTGAGTTTCCTGATTGGGTGCTAATAGAAAACAATGGCGTAACTAGACTGAGCGGTACTACCAAATTGACTGGATTAATTTCAAATTCTGGAAAATTATTTTCAAACGTGGTACAAAAGTTTTTCTACAAAATTAAGAAATTAATGTAATAAAAATTAAAAAGAAAAGAAATTGTATGTAAATTATAATGATAGAATCATTAGAAACAATTTAAGATCATATTATTAAGTTATCCTTTAATGTTGCTTTTAGATAATATATGTATAGTTATCTAATGGCAAAATAAATATTATAGGGTGGTTTCCAATGCGGCCGAAAATAGAAGTACTGGTCAATGAGAAAAATTATTTACATATTGTACCTTCAATTTACGTTATATGACAGATATATTCTCTAGAAATTGCTAAAACATTTTATTCCGCAGCCTTTCATAATATGTAAAAGGTCGTGATTTTCATTTGCTCACTGCTGCGAACGAAGTGTAATGTCATAAAGAATATTTATGAGTTTTAGTAAAGCCTACTTGTGTATTTTTGGGATATAGCCTAAAAGTAAGGCACATATTACTCAAAATAGTCTTATGACGTCAGTCATATATATATATATATAATGAATAAACTAGGGCTTTACCGCAATCCCACCTGATGTTAAATGGTGTTGAGGGCGGAAGTTAGTGCCCGCGGTTTCGCATTTTCCACGATGGTATATTTAGTAAGATGATTCCGCGTATTTCGAATTACAGGTAACATGGTGTCAACAAGTTGTTCTTGACAAACAAACAAGAAACTTTATGCATGGTGTAAAGGATTATCATAATGTGCAGAAAAGGCTTGAGGTAAATAACGTATTTAAGTTAAGAAGGATTAATAATGTACCGTTCTAAGTTGCTTTTCAATTACCCCATTATACGTGATCTAGTAGTTAAAATGGGTATAGTAAGTTATCCTTATAATATAATTATATAATTTCGTAGTACTACATTATTTTGAAATAATCTCGTAAGGTTTAGCCAGCGTTTGTAATGTAAGCATACAAAAATATGTTTTTTACGTAATACACATTATAAATCTTTGAAATTCTCGGCATTTCTCTGCTTTAATATGCATGTATTATACATATTAACTTGCCCCTCGGATTATTTTGTTTATTGATGAAAACCGCATTAAAATCCGCGGGCGTGGGCGCATATTTATAGCGAAAGCGTATATTCCGGAAGAATTTCCATTTGGCGCGATCCTGACCCACCTCTCTCGCTTCTTCTCCATTCAGAAATCTACGCATACATGCACGTCGATTACAGGTACTCCTTATATCGACCTTCTTTAGTATGTCAAAAATCTGATCGATATAAGTTCTTCTTGGACGTCTTCTGTCAATGCTGCCATTCACTTTTGCAACATAAATTTGTGGCGTCACTCTCTCTTCATTCATCCTTTCAACATGTCCGAATCACCGAAGCATACCTTTCTCTATTCTAGTCAAAACATCCACTTTTAAGCCACACTTTTTGTTTTATACTCTGTAAAGATAACTAAAGACCTTTCCTTACAACAGTTTTTTTTTTATTTAACCCTAGCGTTATGTCGTATGAAAAGTAAAATAGGTAAAATAATCAAACGTGAAATTAGGTCAATGTGGCCCCAACAGTAGGCCGTAATAACAGCGATGCTAAGATTTGTTTTAAATTGCTACTTGGCTACTGGAATAAAGTGGAAGTTGAAACTTTTTCTTTTAAATTAAATAATGTAAATTTAAAACCCAAAACTGTTTACTAATAATAATAATAATATGCGCTCACGCCCGTAACCCAGAGGGGTAGGCAGAGACCACGGATTTCCATTTGACACGATCCTGGCACACCTCTCTCGCTTCTTCTACATTGTAAACGCGTAAAGGTGGCATAACAATACAATTTAAAATGTGAATGAATTTATTTCGAATTTAAAATGTATTTAGAATATATTTCTTTCAAAACTTTCAAAAAAAAATGGTTCATCAACATACTTAGATTTGTACAATTTCTGTAGTCATA
>JWHW01037180.1:52261-73307 GCA_000931545.1 Papilio glaucus | reverse complement strand
AACCCTAGCGTTATGTCGTATGAAAACATTTTCCAAAATATTTTAATACAAAAGTAAAATAGGTAAAATAATCAAACGTGAAATTAGGTCAATGTGGCCCCAACAGTAGGCCGTAATAACAGAGATGCTAAGATTTGTTTTAAATTGCTACTTGGCTATTTGAATAAAGTGGAAGTTGAAACTTTTTGTTTTAAATTAAATAATGTAAATTTAAAACCCAAAACTGCTTATTAATAATAATAATAATATGCGTATGCCTGTAACCCAGAGGGGTAGGCAGAGACCACGGATTTCCATTTGACACGATCCTGGCACATCTCTCTCGCTTCTTCTACATTGTAAACGCGTAAAGGTGGCATAACAATATAATTTAAAATGTGAATGAATTTATTTCGAATTTAAAATGTATTTAGAATATATTTCTTACAAAACTTTCAAAAAAAGGAATGGTTCATCAACATACTTAGATTTGTACAATTTCTGTAGTCATATGAAGAAACGAACAGACATTTCAGACTACGTTTTTGTGTGTGTTTTTAGTGGTCCCGGATGATTTATATTAACAATTGGACCTAATAGATGCCGCTGTCCTCGGGTTCTAGAAGTTTTTTTGACGAATGACGCGAAATAGCGGATTCGGAAAAACGTTAGCTGATCCACTAACAGTAGGCAAGCCAACGTTCATGCAAAACATCGTCTGCTGAGTTCGTTATATAAACCTATCGTTACAAAACACACCATCAAATAGTTTTTTTATAAACTATACATTTTGTTACGTGTTCAAGCAAGATAATACTCGTTTTATCTATATCTGTTATATTTCCTTGTTAGTTTTCTCGAATTGTTTTTCAAAGAAATCTACAATAAATGAGACAATATAGATTCTGTGTCGACGACTTCGACTTCACAAGTATCGACTTACTAATGCAATTTTTACGCTACGGGCGTTTTCTGTTGCAAGACGCTCCTTGAAAATATGAAAGAGACTCACGTAGTAGACATTTTTATTTGCTCGCTATTTTAATGAAAATTGCTGTTATTTAATGTTTTAATTAATTATCATATATTATAAGAAATGTTTACTCATTTAAAGTTAATTTGTATTGCGATCTTTAAGAAGTATGCTTGACGTGACAGGTGATAGGTAAATTGTAGTTTAAAAGCTGTGACTAAACTTGAGTATGCTTAGTGATTTGGGCATGTTAAAATTGAAACAATCAAAATACAAGGTTAATTTATGATACGAAAATCAATCACTGTTTATAGATGAATTTAGGTCGACGTATGGATGTAGAAGAAATGAGAGAGGTGTGCCAGGAACGTGCCAAATAAATACTTAGTATTTATTTATTTCATTTATTAGTCTACGAAAATGTACGCGTCCAATATTTCTCCGTTTATTCCTAAACTAAAACGTAATTAACTAAAAACGTACTACTCAGCTCTAACATTTACCAATTTCCTTAGGACAATAGCGACGATATAACGTGAACCCAATTTTCGGATTCAATTAACTACCTGAACACAAACCCCACCGTCCGGTATTGACGGACGGCATTGTCCGCGCCGGCTGCCTGCGTCAAGACGTGGCAGTTGATAGACATACTCGCTTAGGGAATTTAATTTAATGAACCTATATATCTGGACAATGTCAATTATTAAAGGGAATATAATATGATTTGTATAGTTAATATTACTGTAAGGGTACCGACGCAAATTGTATAAGGAATAGCTTATTTAATATGCGAAGAGACAACAAGTTATTAGTGCGCCGGTTATGCAACGAGAATGAGAAGATTAAATAACCTCCCGTACAAATGATGTACGAGCGATAATACAGTAAGATTTAAGTTATAGTTTAAAAAAATACAGTTCAATAATATTATATATGATTGTGATGTGCTACACAATACACATGAGTAAACATATCATAAATAATTTTTATGGTTTACATGATGTATGTTCAAAGCGCTTATAAAACGTCGAAACAATATGTTTTGTGATGTGCCCGTAACATCATTCTAAAGCACAATAAAAGTCGAAAAATGTACAGTCGTACTGTTGCGAATTTAGGTTTTAAAACAAACACTTAAAACTCTAATAAGAATTCATCTTTATATTCCCTCTTTTTGTGTTATAACTACACAAGTGATTCAATTAACCAAATATGAGACTTTAATTAGAACGAACTTTCGGTTTATGAATAACAATTGGCTTATTAAAGGTAGTCTAGTGCCATCTAAAGGAAGTCCAGTAATAAAGAATAATGACAAATCGGTCAGTTCCGAGTAGTCAAAGCAGTCAGATTCTTTAGTTGATGTTTCTTGGAGAACAGCGGATAAATATGGCGTTCAAAAAACATTAACACAAAGTAGAATACCTTTGATTTTTAAGTGTAACAAACTTATTTTGAATTAACGAAAATGTTAAGTTACACTTAAAAATAATGTGTCTGCCATAGAAATGGCAGACTAATTTCATTACACAAACGAAGAATGCGGTTTGCATGGTGGCCGCAGATGTATAATTGGGTCAAGCCGAGCTGTACATTATGCGCAAATAGAAATTTTCATGTTTTTGTCTAGACTTCAATTTAAACAACTTGTACGTAAAACTTATTTTAAATTAATTTATTTTGCTAACAAACAGATGGAGAGTTCGTTTGAGAGTATTCGAAAACTATGTAGTGGAATAGAAGCATAACAACCTAGCGACATGGCAACTTGACGAAGATGTTTGAAGATTATATTGTAATGAAAAAAAGTTCTGCTTGCTTACGATCGAAATAAGTAAATATAAATACACAATTCTAAACCCAAACTTACAAGTCTCGTATACATTGTGATAACATCATTTGGGTAGAAGAGAGATTCTCGCAAAACGACTGGAAAAAGTCAATCTCAAAAACCTTTAAAATTTTCCAAAGCAATAACAAAGCTAAAAAAAGTTGTAACAGGCCACTTTATCATGTCTAGACACGACTATTCTGCTTGCTATGCGTAAAAGTAATAGAAACGAACAGGATAACGAAAAAAAGGAGTCAGATCTAGTCTGCATTTGAACGAGAGTGCTTACCGACGTCCCAGACACAGACAACAAATGGTTTCCACTCTCAGCCGGAGCACGTAACGTCCATAATCAATTTCCGTTTGTATACATTCCGTATTCTCTTCTAATTGCCGTTTGTACACATCCTCAATAACTGAAAGGATAGCTACGTATCTTCTAATAAATTTTGACATCAACAAAATTAATAATGATGTACATTTATGGAAATCTTTTTTGCATTCAGCTATCTAGAAGGTTTTTAGTTCAAAAACAAAAACATGCATTTAGTCAAGTAAAATTTTTCGCTTCACTAGGTATTATAATCTTAATGTGATTTTTTAACCCGATGATCCTGGTGGACAAATGATTATCAAAAGTTGTTGATTGTTGGGTGAATTTTCAAATTAACCGGACATTAATAGGCATAATTAATAATAAAGTGGAAAGGTTGCGATAATCTAACCCGATAACAGTGTGCCAACATAATATAATTTTTCGGAGAGAATAAGGGAAAGCTGAATGTGGAGGAATCTTTATCAAGAGCCAGATACAAGGATAAAATATTAAATATTCATTAGAATTAATCAAATGAAAATAAAACAAGTAGAAGTTCGACCTCTTTCTTTTAGTTACACAAACATCCTATACATGCAAACATAAATTGCATTCCATTTTATTACAAAACAGAAGGGCAATAAAACGTACCCACTAATTTATTTTCGGCGCTAGCCACATTACGGCTATGATGGCTTACAAAAACAATTGTAGCGAAATATATTCTAGTCCACTTGGTATGAAGGTATGAAGTTGACTTTTATAACAATTTCCCGCTTCAATATAATGTTGCAATTTCTTGCATCGATCACGTCCAAAATAAATATTATTAGCAATTTAAATATTAAACACTTAAAAGTTATAACAAACGTACTATTTATTTTAACCGATCAAATATTAAACACTTAAAATATCACAAACTTAGTATTTTAAGAATATTCACTGAACTGTTATGAGCTCCGCTCACAACTATATAACTAAATGTAATCGCCCTGAATGTTCCTTACAACGTCTTATATGGGCAGACTTGCTATACCTTGTCCAATATTAAGTTATCGGTATAAATATGGGTAATTTAAGAACTACTTTACAAATGTCGATAACCTAAGAAATAATTTGCAACACAACGAAGACTAAATAATTCCTAACAATATATATACTAACACAGTGAGATAGGTTAAAATGACGTTTTCATGAATCATAAAAAATCTTCTACTTTGTATAATTGATAAATCGTAATTTACATTTGCTTTGAAAAATTAATATTTTCTAGAGTTTAACCAAATTGGAATACTCACTCACTCAATCACTGTCCATTTATTCACAGCGCTTATTAGGATATCTACAATACCTACATATTCGTCTTATTCATCTAATTCGATTATAACTTTTTTTTAGTATCGTAACCCTTAAATGGTTTCAATATGAAGGCACGGCAAGGCGATGGCTGGCAAGCGACCGTGAAAAGGGTTGGGTCAACCATAGATAAGGCCCGACAGTTGCCAACGTCTTTCCCAGCTCGTAAAGCCATCGGCCGGACCCTACTTATCGTGATCTCTTCGTAAATTTCAATTTGGAATTACGTATCGTATAACAACTTTACTTTCTTTCTTTTATTTAAAAGATGAAAGTACCAGCAAGTATTATGTTGTATGAAATAAAAGATAAAACAAAATAACGGTCGTTATACATTTTTATTAACATTAATGTCAAGTCGATTAAAATAAAATTCGTAAGAAATAAGTTGCATTTACATCTGTTCGCTCCACGGTTACGGTTTTCAAGAGTCAGTTAAAAGGATATGCATTCTACATGTAAATTAAAAGTAAAGAGTTAATATTAAAGTTAGAAGGTCACAGAAGACAGGCGCGAAGTATAAGTATTCTGCGTTTCGTCTGATGAGTGAGATGCTGGAGGCACAATTCCAGTTCTCTTCCTTTTTTTCTAACGAGAAAAAGACGGGAAGGCGAAGAGGATTTGGCGAGGAAAGAATGATTAGGACAAGGAAATAATATTTTGTCTCTTTATCCGTATCTCTATCCATCAAAGTTTTGAAATGCATCTGCTACTTAATTCCTTACTGCGGATGCTTATGGGTAGCGGTTACTTAATATCACCAATATCAAATGAACAGTCTGTTCATTTGGTATTGGTGGTTCGTTATTCTATAAAAAAGGAGCTCACATACTATTATCGATTTTTGACGAGATTTTTAGATCTGCCCGAATATATTAAGGAAGTGTAAGAAACAGACAATATAAACATTGAAAAATTGGCTACTTATCTTACGTTAGACACAAAGCTCCGACCTTAGCCTATATTTTGTGAATGTAAACTGTTTACACTCACCGCCGAGCCGGAGAACGGTTTCGGTATATTGTTTGTATTAGCACACATCACTTGTCGGTTGAAGGAAGTAAATCGGAAAACTTATTAATGTTAAATAACTCCGCGCCTTTCATCGTCCAATCTAACGTAACACAGAGGTTCTATTATGTAAAAAAGACTCAAAATCGTCCCACTTGTGATATTTTTTCACGTTTCACGTTATGTGTGAACATATACACGAAGTGACCAACACTAGTTGTTATCTTTTTTCTTATTATTTTAATGAATGTTGCTGTCACTGTCTTTGGAACTCTGACCGGTGATTTTGTCTGCATATAACATATCTATAGAACAAAATATCATTTCGAATACAGTACTATCAAAATATTTGATACAGCTCATGAGATACAGCTAACGCTAGTTTGTGAGCGAGGGAATCGCCTTGTTTTTATTTTGCTTGGTTTTTGGTATAAATAAACGTTTTATTATTATTATTATTTACTGCCGGACCGCCAGTAGACCTCCTCCGAGGATCGATACAAATAATTTCCCACTGCTAAGATTACGAGAATCCACTGGATTTTGTAATGACCCTCGCAACCTTGGCAGATCGTCTAACACGTACCTGTGTCGTCCATGGTCGCCATTCTTAAATCTTTTATTACTATAACCCCTCCTTTCTGTTCAAGGCAGGGAATTAAATTGTTTTTTAGACTTTTATGTAGACATACGACACAATAATATGTGGCGAGCGAATAGACGTTGCTAATTAAATTAAAAAAACAACACAATCGCATCTATAATGAAAAATGATTGCGATGAATTTAAAAAAACAGTCTACCGAATTAGCTTCCGTACGTTATCAATGTAGAGATCAATTTCTAATTTTCGGAGCATCGCCAGATGTTGCAACGCGAGTGAGTTATTTTCCAAATAGTACCGCTCCAGATTTCAATCAGGCCCATGTGTGCAAGGAAGTGTGATCACGTGTGTACGTTAGTTGGCATATTTTCGAGGGCGTCTATACGAAAGATTGATTGCGTGATGTTATCCCAGCTGGAATCGAGTTACATTGAACCCACGCACATATTTCTACGCTTACGATCGAGATGCCTCATTGGCTTGAAATCTGCAATAAAACGTCTAATTGTAGGCAATTTATTGTGAATTAAAAACGAATTAACCGTAAGCTATTTTCGTCGTCTGACACATCGGTAGACGTCGATCTTATCTTTAGTATCTAATAACGAAACGTAGAAAACATAAAAGTAAAGCTCCAATACATATGCAACTTCTCGGCAATAGATTTATTAGTAGACATGGATTAGTAGAAGACGAATTAACATTATAACCGACCGATTATAAACAGTCGGTGACATAATTATCAAAGAAATTAAGGTAGCTTCAAACTTTTCCGTCGTTGTGTACTCAAAAACTAACACGGTTATAAAAACTGTTGTGCTAATTATGTTACTATAAGATTCCCTAAAGAATAGAAGATATACAAGTATTACAACACTGGTCACGTGACCTAGGTCCGGCGCTGACTTAGAAGCTGACGAAATGATATACTAAAAGAAATACATGATAATATAGAGGTATACATAACCCTTGTCAATCTGAGGTCAACAGAATCAAACATGAAGACATAGTTTATCTTCATAGCCGACAATTCACCGTGTGAGGCGATTACGAACAATCTTCTCACATCTCTCGTTGTACATGGCAATCATAAACCATTTACAAGCTCATCGGCGTGTCTAATGGTGCAAATAATGACAACTATTCCATACCACACTCTGCCATTTACTTGAGATCAACATTCAAAAAGAACTTTTTCGCTGGCTTGATAATATCACTAGCCGTCGACAGTGTATGAGTAATGTTTGTTCACTACTTCTTGGTGTCAAAAATAACCACTTTGTTTTTGTTGGCCTTGTGTAAGAATACAGGTTATGTGCGCTTGCACCCAATAAAATACTATTCCCCATAACAGCGAGATGAGCTTGGAGATCTCCGTACGAGTACGCATCTGTGACTTTCTAGTCAATGTGCTACGGAAACACGGGATATTGCCTATTATAGTACCCGCCTAGACAGTATTATTTCACAAAAAGTATATCTACAACTCATAAGTATTGTATAATAACAATAATCTTTTAATAATTATAAAAATGATATTATAAAACAAAAAATAGCAGATATGCCATTAACGGTCGAAAAGTAAAGACTCGAAAAACGTCCTCCTTCTATAGCTTACGTCATGTCACAAACACTAGCTGTCATCTTTTTTCTTATTATATTAATCACGCTATCCTTTTTACATCATCTGATATGTGTGAATATTGCAGTCACTGGCATTACTGCCTTTGGAACACTTTTGACCGGTGATTTTGCATGAGTATAACATAAAATAGTATAAAATATCATTGCATATAATACTATTTATTTTGTAACAAGATTTTGTGTCCCACAGGCGTTAGTTAGTTCTAAGCAATTTAGTACAATTTAGTATTCCAAATAGGACGCCGGGCGCCGTAGTGCAGCATAAAGTAGATCTTGGCAGTGTGTAATTGTTTCGGCTGTTTAATTACAAGGCGACTGTTCCCAGTACACACTTAAAACAACAAGAGTCTAGTTATGTCATTAAAAATAATTAAAAGTTGTCAAGAGCTCACTGGAACTTCGACACGGTATTATTATAGAGATATAGGTACTATTTCATTTTGAAAAAAATAATAATTTGTATGTGGAAACTAAATTGCAAGCGGTCCAGTTTAAATTTAACATGTACAAATGTGTAATAAGCGTGTGTTTAACAATCTTATATATGTCAAACACTCGCCAATTTCCATTAGTGATTACTATTACTTTTTTGAAGTGTTTATTTGAATATGGAACAGTTTCGGCGACCTTTGTTCTATTATTTTTCTTGTATTGTTCGGTCGTTGACAATTCGGGTTACTCTTCGTTGTACACGATTAAATGGCAGAAGCTGGTAATTGGGAGCTCTAGTCCAGAGATGCGAGCAGTATTCCATGTGACGACGGAATTGCCTCATTGAAATACTGCTCTATCTCAGACCAAGCTTTTACGCACTGCTTTAGATCTAATTATTCCGATTCAATTCGTATCAACAATTTTTTTTTCAGTTCCAATAGTTTAACTATCATTAATTTTAACCAGACATCTTAAATTATCTTTATATCTGACTTCATTATGCAGTCGCGAAAGCTTAATTATTGTTCTTCTTAAGGTGCCATTCCGACGAGCGGAGGTTTGCAGTTCACTATATTGTCCTCGTGTCTCTTGCGAGTTGCGAGACGGAACAGTTGGGAGCACTCGCTATTCCAATTCATTCTTTGATATTGCGCAGCTACAGCAGCAGCAGCTACCACTAATACTCCTTTAATCAGTGATTTTTCCCAACAAGATGGGTTGAGGGAGTTCATATTGTTCTTAATTCTTACGCACGAAGAAAGGCTAAATGGAATCTTAACCCGTGAGTGAAAATGAAACAAACCTGGGTTAATACTACTCTCTTCCAGCTTATTGATAGAGAATCTCAAGTCTCTTTCAGTTAAGATTAACAGTAATACACTAACACTGAAATAAAAATCAACTACTAGAGGAATGCGATCGCGAGAGATTTGTAACTTTAACTAATCGAAACATTTTGTACAATTAAAAACATAAGATCTCTCAAACGGTGATCTTTCAAACGGTGAGTCAGCCATCGTATAAACTGATACTTAATTGATACAAATTACATTAGACCACTTTGTCAAATGCTACTAAGACCTTTTCCCAATTATGATGACCACATCAAGATAATTTGTCACAGAATCATACGATTATTTATGTCTAGGGTCTGTAGAGGTGTTCATAGTTATTTTATTATCTATTAACCCTACATTACTTCTATACAATTCCATTAACTATTCATGTTTTTATTTTATTACACCGACAAATTCAATCTGGTATTAGATTGGTCTGCAGTTAGATTGTACGAAAGATGCTATCATGAGACTGAAAGAAATCAGTTCTCTTTTTACCATCGGACGTCTGTAATGCCGGCGAGGTATACTATTCTTACGAATTGGACGTACCTTACTTTCAAATCAAGCATTTTTATTTTATTCACATCTGATTAAGACGTGGTTGTCTCCAAAAGAAGAATGATTGGGTGTTTATTCACTGCCTAGGCCTAATGCGTACATCCTTAGACCATACCAATACACATCCAATACATACATCAATTAAAATTGTAATCTAACGCTAACTAACATTATAATAAAATTTGATTATAGATTGAGACTGTAAATTAGGCTAATGACTGTAACTTGCAACAAAGTTTGACTTGCCACAAGTTAAAATTAATTTATAGTAAAATATAATATTCACATTTATTGTTAATAATTGTTGCATAATTTGTTTAAAAAATTGAAAATCATACAAAATGTTTAGCTTTCTAATGTTATCAAATATTTATTTTCTGAATATTAATTTCATCAATTTTCCTAAGTAATATTAGTATTGAAATAAACATAAGTACTGTATTTAAGATCTATATAACTTACCCCTAGAATGTATTGATGCGATTTTAAATCCCTTTAATTTCGTTTCTCTTCGTTCAGTCTTTAATAAAACGTCAACACAGCCACAATCTCGAGAATGTTTCAGTCAATGCTACGCAGAAACGTAACTATTCGTAACGGCTCAATTCCTGCCCTCCGACCGACAACACACGCGAATCAAAAATACGGAGCTCGCAGAAGCCGGCTGCACGATCTGTTGTCCTTCAATACATAAACAAACTCACTACCGGGCTGAAGATAGCCGCATGTCAAACGCTAATATGAAAGTCTTGTTTCCCGCTATTTAGAGGAAACTAAAAAACATGCTGCCTCGATTTTTCATTACCGAATAAATTATTATCAAAATATAATTTACAAAATAGATTTTAGGTAGATTAAATATAAACGAATAACTGAATCGGCACATTGAGTGCACCCAATGTTAGCGCTAGTGTGACGTACGTGAACTTCCGCGCACGCGCGATGGGGGCGGACGATGTGCTCTACGTCTCAAAACAAATTTGAACATTATTCCAAGGCAAATATAACTTATTTTCACATTGGCAATGGGCTTTTGAGACAATTTATCTAAAAAAGAAACTGTACTACCTGATGTTAGAGTTTAAAATGCAATACTTTTAGCTTGTAAAAATACTGCAAGCGGATACATCACGTGCGTTCCGAGGGGCTGGCTGGAGCTGATTGCAGTTAGACGAACTCACGTCGCCCTCCGATCTCAATCCCAGTTTAGGGTTTCAAAGCTATTCGAGTAAATTCTTTGCGATATAATACAGGCGGCTATTTGCTGCGTGGGGGAGAAACTTTATTTTATAGGTCTTCTTTTATAGGTATGGACGTAATAGTTAGAGATGTACATTTTGCTTATCTGGACTGTCTGTCTTGCTTAATTGTAGATATACACATAAATGTTATACATATGTCTACATCTCTGAGAACGCAGGGCGTTTTACTAGCATAAATATTTCTATATTACTCATGCCAAGTACCCATTTATCTTAAATATTATAGATTGATGATATAATTTGAAAGGACTATTTTAAGAATCTCATACATATTTCTTCTTCAGTCATTTTGTTATACTAACATTAATCAATGCTAAGTGTTATTTATTTATCACATTATGTGTTTATTTGACTGATGACTAGGAGACTCGAGGTCCTCTGAAAGAATTAAACTTGCATCGATGATAAGTTATCATAAATGACTTCACATTATACATTAGATACATAGCGTAATGCGAATTAAGTTTATGCCGCGGGTCACTGATTCAGTCATTTTCGGAATTCATTCATTATACAAAAAATGACTGGCCATAAATTCATTTTTAATCATAACTCAACCTTACGGCAAAGTCAATTGTAACGTTCTCCGATTTCAATTAAAAACTCTCCTGATAACTCTAACGCTATTGGATACTCACTTCTATATTAAAGTAATATTAATTAGCGTCCTCGATCGTAACACATTATCCAACACTCACATACCATAATTATGAGTTATTATATAATAGTATAAAGCGAGCAATTCTTGACCGGAGTCGTCTTATCAATATTCTTAGTAATTCATTTTCCATGTCATTACAGTGGCGTTATGTGAAGGTTGTTTAGTGGTTCTATTTCGTAACACTTTTTGGATTTGCTTTAATTTAAAAAAGAACTTCTCTGCAGTGCATTATAAACTCAAGTAATCTACGAAACGAGATGATGGATTCGAATCCAACATTTGCCTGTTGTCTAACAAATGAACTATCTCCTAGTTCAAGATTAAGCTTAGCTACACTTACACATAACATTTTTATTATAAGTATAGATTTAATAGTTAAAAATACGTACCGGGGTTTCTGAATCTAGAAAACACGATGCCAATGTATTCTTCGGGAAATTTAAACAACTCATTACATAACGGTATCTAGATAAAGCGAAGAAAAAGACTTGTTTTTTACGTTTTATTACATAAGGAGTTATGGCTGCTCTATTAAACTTGGCTTTGTGCCAATATTAAGCCTTAGGGGTTAATATGTCTCGCAACCGGAGCCCATCTTTTAATTACTTGCTTTTTTATTATTAGCTTTTGGCAACTGAAATTCAAGTATTTAAAATTAACAGACACATAACCTCGTATTGAATGTTATGCCCAATAGAATTTTGGTTCTATTACTTAGTTTCCAGTTTTATGAGTCAAATAAGATATTCGGTAATAAATAGGTACTCTCCGTGGTTCGGTTATTGAAGTACTAGAGTATACATTCTTCATTGCCAAATATATAATTACAGAATCTAATTTGGTATCATGGGATTCATATTAATTAAAAATCTCCTATATCATGCCTTACTACTACTACTACTAGTCAGGTGAAATGACAACACAAGGATTCAAAGTTAACTTCAGTGCGCTTTACGCTGCCGAAAACATTCACATAAAACATATTGTCATCTCAATTTTTTCAGAGAGAAACCTTGTATCGTGACACGATTTTATGCCATTGGAGACCTACGATTATAAAAGACAATTTATATAACTTTTTGAATTTCACACTAGATGGCATTCTTTTCAATCTTAATTTTTTTCCGAGCTTATACAAAACAACTAGCGATGGCGACAGGTTGTGATCAAATCGCTGATATTATTCTGTGCGCACTACGACACGGTCGGAGCCGCATCGTAGATCCGCTGTATATAAATTATACATATTATAAGTAGGTATATAAATTATACATATTATAAGTAGGTATATAAATTATACATATTATAAGTAGGTTTATAAATTATACGCCCGTAAACAGTAAACGGTTACTGTATTGTGATGGTGATGGGGACCAGACGTGTGGGTCGCCCTTCTTCCAGGTGGACCGTCCCCGTGACCGCATAGTGTGGAAGGCCTTGGGGGAGTCCTAGCAGCAGCCAACAATAGACCGATACAGGCTAATGTTGATGATTTCGATGGTATTTTGCATTCATAAAACTATTGTCAATAAGGTAAAGTACATAAAAAAAAGCTTTGAACTGTGATTTCTGGAATAACATGGAAGTCGAAAACTTATTTCATAATTATTTTGAAGTCGTTAGGTTCTTGCATAACTAGTGTAGAATATTTACTTATTGTGTGTTTTTGGGGAAACACAAAAAGATACCAAGTTATAAAACTATTAAATCTTTCGTGATACATTATTAAAGTAAGCAATAAATGAAACGGCTTAACTTAAATTTGCGAGTTCAATTTGTTAGGTACCAAGTAGTACCTGTGAACAATTGCAACAACCGGACCTAAGCTATACCGATGCTTCTCTTACCGACGTTATTGATAACATAATTGAATATTAAGTTTTCTATTCTCCGGACATATAATGCTGTCGGTGGGCAAGGCTATAAAGGTTTTTCTCAGTAAAATGACACGCACAGTTTAATTTATGCATGTCTGAGGACCTACTTTAGTGTCATTTCCTCGGCATCGTATTAGGGTGAAAATCGATTTCATGTAACTTTCTAAAGTTATTTGCAATCGATTTTGATTAACTTTATAAAGTACTAGCGGCCCGCCCACAATTTCTAAAATAATAAATTTTAATACACGCACATCCTTCTTTTTGCGTCGTTGGTTACACATAAAAATGTAGTTATTGTGACATAACTGTAATAGTTAGACATATAGTATTGCGATCTTTTTTTTGTAGATATTGATATCGTCTATACAAAATTGTTGCGTCCCTATGTTACGTTGTCAATAATTTCCTCAGCGTACGCGATACAACGATAGATTGGTATTTTTTCGCACGTTGGGTTACATTACCGAAGTTTTCATACGAAACCCAAACTTTCTTGAAAATATTCTATATATTATGAAAATGTTCATCAGTTCATGTTATTAACATAATACAGGGGTCCGATTTTTGAAAAAGAGCAGTCGAAATTAGCGATTTCAAAGGATTGCTGCTAGTGCACACTAAAGGTGACTTAAATATTTTATTTTCACAAATGGCAGTCTACTGACTAAGGTGTCGAAGAGCCAATGTCCTGAATAATAGAAGGGATGGAACTCTTTTCATCCTTCTTTTATTCTGCCATACCTTATGTGCCAACTTATTCCTGCATAAAGTCTTGCAAGACACTGTTCTGTTTTGCAAGTTTACAACTGCAACTGTTCTGTTAAAAAATACTGTTTTCAATGTTAAAAAATCATACTTTCGAAGGGTAAATAAAACATTTTTAAATGTCATATTTTAATCCGCTGAAAACATCAAACATGTAATTGTTTACAATTGACACACCTCGATTATGTAAATGGCAGTTGGTCAGGAAAGTCGCCAGTGTGAATATATAATTTATGTAAAATTTTGGCAAAATCGTTTAAATAGATAAAACATTTATAAAAGCCATCAAAGTTTCACTGTACATATTATTTAATAACTTTTATAATATTTAATAATCGTATAACTATATAGGAATAAATTACTAAATGGATTCAATTTTAAAACTTTTTAATAAACAATATTTTAAGGTTTGTAAAAGGTGATATGAATTGGTTTATCATTAAGTATAAAACGGGTTCACAATAGCAGAATAGGTTATGTGCGTCTTATTTGTGCAGTGACACTTGAATTATACGAAAAAATGATGTATAGTACACGTGATACTTAAAACGTCAAAAACTTGAAAATTAAAAAAAAACACCAGAGCACGGCGAAATGTTTAAATAAAGGTATCAGGATAGAAACAAAACAAAAAGACAGTAAGAAGTGATTTAGCACTTTTCCACTATTGTGCACCCATTTTATTTTAGAATCATTTTTTTAAAACACGTTAACATCTATATAAATAATCCGAATACAAATAAATAATAATAATATTCAACACAAAAACAGTGCGTAACACGTCTGACAAACAAAAAAACCTCCAAGATCGTATTATCCTAATAGTGTGAATAAAAACACTTGCAAGATTTGACGCAATAAAAGTAAAAGGCCGTTTACCTTTTCACTAAAAGAAAACACACAATAATTAATGCAGCAAACAAAACAAACAAAACAATATTAAAACCAAATCTCATCATTTGACTAGAATGTACCCTGTACTTATATTTAGAAAGCAAAATACTTAAAATTAAATCATCATAAAATTAAAAAAAAATAACAATACAGTTCCATCTCTTTGCGTCTTGCGTATTACAAAATTATTAAAACACGCAGCATAACAGATAATTGATAAATAACATAAACTGTGTATATGGAATGTATTAAATAATATTAATTGAAATTACTTTACGTTTTCATAAAAAGTACGTAGTTACGATAATAAATCAGTCTCTTTTAAGTCAATATAGCCCTGGATAGGTTTTTACTTTTTTTTAATTAATGCATTTAGAAAGTTTTGTAGCACTTTTGAATCGATAAATCATGCTTGCGTTAACAAAAATGCTTTGGAATAATCAATTTTTTTTTTCACAATTTAACAGAGCGCTAACCACAGTTTTTTTTAATAAAATACAATAATTAAGATTTTTTTTTAATTATATCAATATTTATTTTACAATGAACATACTCTTTTTCTCAGGGAATTACTGAACAAATGTAAGAATCCAGTCTCTTACAAACCTTATATTAGTAAAAACCACGAAAGTTTAAAGTTATATACCAAACAACTTCTAAAAAAATGTAAGCAATTCAAAAAACTCTTTGAGGATTAAATTATAAATTTGATCAAGAATCAAGATCAAGATCTTTTAATTAACATTAATGCTACTAATTAATTTTATGTAATAAGTCTCAATGAATTGAAATCAGTCGGAAAAGTCGCACAGTATATTACGTAAAATTTACTTAAAAAAATGTCTTAGTAAAGAATGTGCATCATTATTCATGACACAATTATATAATCCATTAAATTACATTTATTACAATTGTTTTCGGCAAATTATTATACAAATTGCAATACAATTCTTTATTTTTTTTGTAAAATAAATACACATTGCATATTTAATAAATGTGCGCCAACAAGCATCAACAATCAGCTGAATGTAACACATAGATACAGTAAAATAATACAATTAAAGCACTTACTAAGGTTTCTTCATTATTTTGATAATTATAATTGGAAAATTAATTTATATTAAATATCTTTAATGTTTGTTTTAAATATATTTTAATATTAAAAATCAGGTCTTTGTGTATATTGAGATTAGTTTTTATCAAAACTCTTTCAATTTCAAATAAAGCTTCAAATTAAAACAAAAGTGAGTAAGAATAGTGTGCAGAAATCGCCTCAGGTTTTATCGAACAATTAGAATTATGCCCCCCTCCTCGCTGTCACCAAAGAATTTGTCAATTACAAGAAAAAAAATTAAATTAATAGGCATTGGGGAAGGCCTATGTCCAGCAGTGGACTGATATAGGCTGATAATGATGATGTAAGAAAAAACCCCAAAAATTCTAGTACAAACGCTGTTTGCGTATAAATTTAAATTTAATTCGTCCGAATCTAATTTTTCTGCTCTCATACCATATGTATTCCATAGGCACTTCAGTACATTAAATATTAAAAGTTTATTTGGCACAAACTATTGCAACAGTACCAGCACAATGTAGATATGAATGGGTAATGCCAACCAAGTTGAAAGAAATGTTTATCTTCCAATAGTTGCCAGTATCAACCCTTCTGTTAAAATGTTTTAACACAATTCTCATATATTTTCGTTCGTAAAATTTTCTGAAACTTTCCCTTTGTAATATGAGGTAAAGTACCTTCAAAATGTATTTACTTGGTCTCTTGAGGTTAATACGTCATTAAAATTCGTTTAAAATATTCATGGCAGCACCAAGCCCTTCAAGCAATGGAATATGATGTTGATGTTTATCTCACAAAGTTACATATGTATACTTGTAGTTGTTATACATATGAATGATACATGTGGTTGTTTTGAGCATTATTTTTGGCTTTTATTCTTACGCACTCAAGCGCGCATGTTCATACAGATTACAACTACAAATATACCATACCTGCCTGCCTAAAACAAATATACATACATCTATAATTTTAATAGAAGATTAGGGAATGGAAGCTTATTTAAATGCTTACTTAATGGAATGGTAAAATACTTCGAAATTAGCATGAACAGAACTTTCTATCCTGCTTTGCTTGGAGTTTCTGCAATGATTGACGTCTGCGCCCTGACGCACAGAGCATAGCATACTCCACTGAATGCTCCATTCTGTAAATTGAAATAATTCACGATCATTATTCATATTCATAAAAGGTCATTCATAGTGTGTTAATAAAAGAAATAAATAAAAATATTATTCAATATCATTTATGTCAATCTCTCTATTTACATAGTTGTTACATCTCCGATGCACGGTTTACATTTTTACTGTACATAAAAATATAGAATAAAGATACAGATACAAATATAAATGCACGGAATAAGCTTGTGCCCATTCCACTGCTAGAATTCTGTAACTTAAATAGTGTTAATTAATTATTTAAGAATTTGTAGTGGTTAGTTTCCGGTCAAGTAATGGAGATCTCAAAATATTGAATAGCGAAATTTAAAAACATGCTTATCTGCATATAAAACAAATGAACATGATTATTCATACCTGTACATGACTTTGTCTAAAAGTATTTCAATAGCTCGATCAATATTCTGTCCTGTTTTGGCACTTGTTTCCAAATATGGCAAGTTGTAGTTTTTGGCAAATTCCCTGGCACGGTTCTGATTCACCAATCTTTTCTCTTGTAAATCACACTTATGACCGCAAAGAACTATGTCGGGATCATCACTTAGACTGTGGGTCTGAAATTTTCGAAAAGAAAGAAGCTGAATGACATAGGAAGCAAAATATTTATTTTGTTATTTTTTTAAATTGATCTCTGATACACCTATATATACCTTTAACTGCTCAATCCAGTTTCGTACTTCAAGAAAAGAAGCCTCATTGGTCAAGTCAAAGAGTAGAAGAAAGCCCATTGCATCACGATAAAATGCTGTTGTTAAACTGCGAAATCTGAAAATTTTATTTGATTTATTTCTGACCTGCAGCACCTCACTGTTCAGAAATGAAAATATGTCTACTTCACAGCTGTATTCTTTGAGGTTGTGTTAATTCCCTGCACCATTTATATAACAGTTGCTGCCGGCTCTATCCAAATTATACAAGTAAAAAAACACTTTTAAACACTGTAGTCCAGCATTTGTCAAAATTAAGTTTCTTTAAGTCATAAACTTCTTCAATATCTTTATCATTAGTTCAAAATTGGGCCATTTAAGGGATGGATCAATAAAGAGGGCTTGCAGCAGAAATGTAAATGTTGAGTTGGTAACATGAATGGATAAGGTACACAGCAAGTATATTAAGTAAAAACCTAAAAGTATCACCTTTGATAGATAAATTAAGGAGCAAAAGGTTTGCATGGGTCTGGGACGAGACTACGTAGAGTATCAAGCGACATATCTTTCTAAGGCAACCGGGGCCGGGCAACACCCTGGCGGTGTAACAAAATTGACAATTTAAAAAAAACTATGTTTAAAAAAAACAGACTTCAAAAACTAAAAAGTACAAAATAACTTAATAATGATTTAATTGAATACACCTCTTGTACAAACCGACTACCTTTAATATTCATAAAATACCGTTATTTGTATGTGCTACCTATGAAAAAGATTTGAAGTCGGTGCCAAGTCAAATATAAGGCTCTTTATCAATATAGAACATAGCTTTGACAAAACAAGCTTCTTAAGCATTGTCTTAACATGCACTAGAAGCAACAATCTCTGAGTGGATTACATAGATGCTAAGCAAAAGATTAATGAGTACTAATGACTCACAACACATCTCAAGATCACAACACTGGTGGGCTATGCTGACAATCTGGCAAATTTTATCCTAGCCAAGTAAGCCAGCATCGCCTGCAACCTCACCCAATGACTTTGAACTGTCTGTTAACCCAAACAAAATGAGGTTGGTCATGTTCATTAACAAAAGAACACTTGGAAATTACAACCTCCCATCATTGTTCGGCACCAATCTACAACTACTATCTACTCTTGTGGGGATCACCCCCAATATTTAAAAGGTTGCTGGGGTTCTGTAGGGAGCTGGGCTAGTTACGAGTGATAGAAGAAAGAAAATCTGTTGTATAAACCCCACATGAGGTGGGAACAAAGCAGGGAGATGATGATTGTGATAATTATTTCAACATGAAGAATTTCAAATAGCTTACCTCTCCTGGCCAGCAGTATCCCAGAGTTGTAAATGTATACGATGTTGTCTCCCATTCTGTTGATAGATCTTAAACAATAAAGCAATAATTTTAAAGCCACAAGTATTAACAGGAAAAAGGGTAATCTACAATATTGCCCATAAGTATAGAAGTTTTGGAGAGTGGGGAAGGGGAGAGGAAAGATTGGAGAAACTGCTTCATGAGGAAAAGATTGGAACTCATATATTTATAAACTTTTGCTAGCCAATCCAAATCCAACTTTAAAATGTATGCATTATAGCTATCTCACACTGGCCATGGCTGACTTGCTTCACACACTTGGCTCATGCAAGTGATTACAGTCAACCTAACAACACAACTTCTAGTTCCCGCTCAAAAGCCTATATAGCAAGACCTAATTCCTTTGGTTTTAAGATATTGATATTTGAGATGGGACGATAATACTGTCAGCTAGGTATCTACCTATAAAGTAATTTCAAAAGTAAACATACCACAGTTTTTTCTCTGAAATCTATACCCACAGTAGATATAAATTGAGTGTGAAAAACGCCATCAGTATATTTATACAAAAAACTTGTCTTCCCGACACCCGAATCACCAACGCAAAGTAGTTTTATGAGATAGTCGTAGTCCATATCTGCGGCAGCCATTATAAAATACTGAATGAATCATGTAAAGTTTTAATCATTATGCTATTCATAATAAATCTATGACTAATATTTAATGAAGTACTTTATTGTACATTATATTAGTTGTTGTGGGATGAGTCTCTGTACCTATAGGCATCTACTATACAAAACAAATTAATTTAAAATTTGAATTGATACAGGATCCGCAAAAAGCATCGATACCTGAGTAGTATCGATACTTTCGATTCGATACCTTGCATTTTTGTACTCGATACGTTAAGTCTAGTATTTTACTAGGTATCGAAACTTTCACAAATACTCGATACTTTTCTCTCCTAACTAGATTTCACCCGTCACGTAGATTTAAGAATGAACTGGAATGAAAGGGATAAACAAATCAGATAGATCAGGTGGTCATTATATTTAACCCCATAATACATATTTTATTAATATCTAATTATACGAATGTTTTTGCAATTAGCTTTATTAATTCCCTATTAAATTGTGTAACACTGATATAAAATGCGATCGCCATTTTAAAATACGTCTTCTCAAATCATTTGCGTTTTGATAGCGAATCTCATGTTCATTCTTCATTCTCGATCGCAATATACGACCAGTCAGATTAATAATGACAGACAGTAGATATAACCTGTTCTCTTTCCGATGTATATATTTATGTCCCAAAAACGACAAAATAGACACATGGCCTTTTATAGAGACGATGAAACATAATTATATCAAGCAAACCCATTAAGAGACTAGTTATTTGTTGTATCATTTTGTAACAGAATAATTATGATTTTGATTATATGAAATAAATTATTATTATTTCTCGATTCATTTTCACTTCCAATCTCTTTTAAATATTACTCGATACCAAGTAGTTTCGATACTTTTGATTCGATGCTTTTATCTGGATCGATACTTGGCATCGAGTAGGTATCGATACTATTAAAAATTTGCGGATCACAGTGTTTAAATGTCAAAAATGTAGAGTTACAGTATATGTCACCGTCTGATTCTATATCCGATACTCATCTTGAGGATTCTCTATTGTAAATACTGGAGATAGTCAATTTAAAAAAAAAAAAACAATATTCCTTTATTTTTAAAAGAAGCAAAACATATATATATGCTACACCAGGTAGCTGCTCTCCGCTCAAGCACGTTCTC